>CM055275.1:39594711-39666855 GCA_029237695.1 Conchocele bisecta
GTGAAACCATAAATAATTATTGAAAATTGTGTGAAAACCAAAAAAAAAGTGAATTTTGTTTCGGCCTGATATTTTGAAAAAAAAAATAAAATTTTTAAATAATTATTGAAAATTGTGTGAAACCAAAAAAAAGTGAACAAATTTTGGTTCGGCCTGATATTTTGAAAAAAAGATTTTAAAATTTAAAAAACATTTTTTTTAAATAATTACATGTATTGAAAATTGTGAAACCAAAAAAAAAGTGAACAAATCTTTTTTCGGCCGGATATTTTGAAAAAAATATTGGCCAGAAATATTTTAATATTTTAAAAGTGTCATATAACAAAACAATTATAGTCTTTTGAGTCGGTACATGAGATTTACGGACCTTGCAAAGTGATGTTCACCTCCGCCGTGAACATCACTTTTCTCAGGTCCGTAAATCTCATGTACACCGACTCAAAAAGACAATAATTGTATATAATATATAAGCATCATATTGCTGCATCCATTATTGTATTGTTCACTTCACTGCCCACTACTGCTTACTGCTACTGGTGTCCGGTCTAAAGAGGTGCCGCATACATACCTAGCTTTCAGTGATGATCGGTTAGAGAGGTTCAGTACATATAGTCCTGGCTCCCCAATACAAGTCCGTATATACTTTTTGCGGCGCGATTTTTGACACTTGTTTCTAATAATATACCATATCCACTTTAAAAAAAACTCATGTAGACTTTTCAGACAGGCGACAAAAACCGCTGGGAAGTCAAAATCAAAGATGGCCGCCATATTGCGGAAGAAGGCATAGAAGCAGCATGTTTTATATATCTAAAACGTGTTTATATACAAAACCCGTATGCAGTCGTATCAACGATTACTTACCTGACTTGTTGGGCAAGTTCGATTCATACTAGCTTACCGTAAATTATCGCAATTTCAAGATGGCCGCCATTTTATTAATAAAACTCTCTAAATATGTTATATTTTCATGTTTAAATGACGTATAGCCATATGTTTGGAATAAATTATGATGCGATGTCAGGTGTCGGTCATTCATAATATATTAGGTTTCCATAAGGGCGTCATATGCAGCTAAAGACTCGAGATGGGGAGTGTTTTTCAGAAGCGTCATTTTATATTCTAAATAACCGCCGTACGAAGGATATTTTATATAAATTTTGAGCATTGCTAAAGTTGATATATTCTTTTCTGCTTCTCACATTAGTTGTCCGTCCTGTGAAACGTGTTTCGGTGCAAAAGATCGGCATATGCAGACAAAATTCCAAGATGGCCGCCACATTTTGTTTATTGGAAAGCACTGTGCATCTGATATTCCTCATAGTATACCACAGGTATCGAGCACAACATTGAGTAAATCGTCCCGTGCTGTCAATAAAACGCTTCATTGTCAAATTGTTTCCAAACATCCCAAACCGGTCGTGCGACCAAGCCTACCTTCCAATTTCAAACTAGTAGAAGACACAAATATAACGCTGTCCACTTCTGCAGTTACGAAGGCTAGTGACTCCAAGTTTCTGATCTCCTTGGTCCGGTGTGGTTTGCCAGATAGTCCTATGGGTGGTCTGCCTCCTTGGGGTGGTATACATGCGCTAATTTAAACAGCAACAGTGCCTATAATGCGGGTAGATTTCTTCCAGTTATTCCCTCTCCAGTTACAGATTATGCCACAGTGAGGAAAGCTCTCACAAATTGTCAAAGTGTTCGAGCTCAGTTGGATCAGGTAACACTTCCTGTCTTCTGTGATGAGGGAGTTTTTCATACAGTCGCTGATATTTTTATGTCAGAGTCGGATGTTTTCAACGACATATATCCAATGATGTGAATGTTTCATATGGCCAAGGTGTTGCTGCGTTGCGCTGGAAAATATATTACCGGTTGTGGTATGGAAGATGCATTCGTTGAGTCTGAGGTGTTTGGGAAACGTGTACTGCAGTCAGTATTGTCAGGTGGGCATTATGTTCGGTCACTCCGGGGAATGCTAATTGTCTCTGAAGTATTGGATACACTGGCATGGAGGGCGTTCTGGCTTAGCCATGGAACTTCGGTTGCATTTTTGGAATCTGTGGTACAGCTGAAAGGTGTTTTTAAAAGAAAACAGCACAGTTATTCATCTACTAAGTTTGCCGAGGTTCTTGCTGTATCCGGCAATCTGCGACAGTTGTTCCTGCGATTTGTAAGAGAATGTGAGGCCAAATCGGAGTTGTGTCGATTCTGGGGAGTATTTCAGAACAGTGTAACTCAGATAAAGCACCTGATTGTCGCGGATATGGATGGGAATTGGCCATTTCACGTCTCAACTGTTGACTCGGTCATGGCAATATTTGATGCTATAAACTATCTACGGTATGGCTCGTGGTACCTCGAGAGAGTCCAAGTACTTCAGTTAGAGCACTCGGACGTGTACAGGTCATACATGCGTGGCCAGTTTGTGATAAAGAACAGAGATGGAAGCTTCAATGCTGTAGCACCAGATATGAAGTTAGAACAGTCGATTCAACGGGCATCCAAAAGTCAGGGTGGCGTTGTCGGCCAAACTCGTAACTCTGAATTAGTTGTTGAGTGGCAGTTGCTTTTCCACGAAATGTTTGGCATCTCCAAAACATTTCGTGCACTGACAAATGATCGCCAGAAAGGTGAGCTGTTCGATAGAACTGTTGTGCGTCTGCTTGATTTTGTACAGTCCAGAGGAAACCCTTTTCTCGTTCCAGTAACAGTAGTTCAACTACACAACTTCGTCACCAAACGCGTGGTGCACCAGGATACAAATATGCGTTTGTTCGGCGTTATAGAGAACGAACAGAGAGCTTACAGAGAATTTCAGCACGAGTGATATGTTGAGAAATCGAAGAAGTTGAGCGATACTATATCAAAGCGGAAGCTTCCTACGGTTGATGTCACAGCTGACACAGGTACACGTGCTACACTACTTGGCTCTATCGAAGATGACATATCTACCATGGTGACATAGCAGAACTCCGTACCTGGCTGGAAGAAGCAGATGCTCGTATCATTCCAAGAGAAGATGTGAACGTGTCATAGTAATTTCGGACGACACCGACAGTGTCGTTCTGTTGCTGCGATACATGGAATACTTTTTGAAAATACACATTATGGGTACAGTATGGTGTAGGTACGAAACGGCGACTCATACCACTCCATATTTTATACGGGAAGTTAGTTGCCGCGCTCTGTCAAGTTCTTGTTAAAGCGCATATCACGACCGGCGATGACGCAGTGAGCAAATTTGGTACAAAGCATAGTGCCGTTATAAGTCACCCAGAAACGTACTTAGCCAATTTCGGAGAGTCTGTCATTCTTGACGAATGTGAAATTCAGATGTCTGAGCGTTATCTGAGCAACATATGGTCTGGCTCTAGGTCAAAAACAACGGCGTCAACGTTTGATGAGTTACGATTACAGTACCATACCAGACGCACTGCTATAAGGGCTATAGATGAACTTCCCGCAACGTCCAGTGTTGTCCGCGGACATATAACACGATCATTATTTGTAGTTCGCGGTGCAATCACACTTTTGGACGATTTGAGCGCACTTGATCCCACCAACTTTCGCTGGATTAATGTAGATGGTTCTCTGAAACCAGAAAAGTTCTTGAAACGATTACCTGTATCCGTGCTAACAACATGTAACTGTGGTGGCAGATGCGACTTCAATCGGTGTGGCTGCAAATCTAGTGCCGTTAAGTGTGTGTCATTTTGCCACAAAAAAAACAAATGATTGTCAAAATCTGTGACAACACAATCGCGATGTTCACCAGAAAACAATTGGAATAGCATTGTTAAGATTTGCATAAGGTTTACAGGTGTTTAATTGAACGATGACTTATAGTGTAACAGACACAATTATCGTCGTCACCCAGCTTTATGAAAAACGTTTGATATCGTCCCTAATATTTGTGGCTGCAGTAATCCGTATTAGTAACACTGCTGTGAGTAGACTTGTACTAGGATTGATATGTCATACATAATGCTTACTGCTACTGATTATCTATGAAACAATCAATTATTATGGGTAAATATGCATACAGGTTATCGACGTAATTATAATGTGCTACGATTCAGTTGGTTGTTTAATACAATAAATCGTGTAATTTTTTTTTTGTCCTCGATACATCCAAATTAGATAATTTAGAGGTGTATATTTTTCGTATTACCTATTGAAATATCCGGGTGTTCACTATTTATTGGAAAGTTACTTCTTAGTTCATATATATGAGCGATTTAAAGCGACGAAATTTGGCGGCCATTTTGAAAAACAGGTGTCAGAAATGTAGCAATGCATTATTGTCGCAACAATGCCAAACACATGTTCCAAATATATGCAAAATGCTTTTACAGTAGTCATTTTAGCTATACATGTGTGCCGTACACAGGTTTTTCTTAGTAATTATGGCGGCCATCTTGAATTATTGTTTGCATATCGCGAGTGATTGTGGATAAACGTGCCCAGAGTGTTATGAATTTGACAGATATTGAAAATAAATACTGATTAGATGTATGCATGCCTTGCAGAGATAAATTGTCTGACATAGTGTTTTTCCTGTTTAAAACAGCGGCCATCTTGGATTTGAGGCTGCAGATAGGAGTCTTTTGTAACACAAACAGTTGCAATATGTTGGATATACTCTAGTCAATCAAAACCGATACAAAAAGTATGTCCACATGTCTTTTATATATGAAATTATGGCTCATCCAGGGTATTATGAGTGAAAACGGCGGCCATCTTGGATTTTGTCTCTTCATTGACGTTTGTCGCCTATCTCGAAAGTCTACCTGGGTTATTATCGTAGCCTATGGGTCATATTACCAGAATCAAGTGTCAAAAATCGCGCCGCGAAAAGTATATGCGGACTTGTATTAGGGAGCCTGGACTAATATACATATCTTGCAGTTGTGTCCGGTTTAGAGAGGTTCCACACGTCTACCTCGCTTGTAGTGGTGTCCGGTTTAGAGAGGTTCCGGACACATATACCTCGCTTGTAGTGGTGTCCAGTTTAGACAGGTTCCGCAAATATACCTCGCTTGTAGTGGTGTCCGGTATAGAGAGGTTCCGCGCACACACACATACCTAGTTTGCAGTGGTGTCCGGTCAAGAGAGGTCCAGCACACTTACCTAGTTTGCAGTGTTGTCCGGTTTAGACACTTTCCGCACGCATACCTCGTTTGCAGTGGTGTCCGATCAAGACAGGTTCCGCACACATACCTTGTTTACAGTGCTGTCCGGTCTACAGAGGTTCCGCTCACATACCTAGATTGCGGTGGTGTCCGGTCTATAGAGGTTACGCACACATACCGCGTTTACAGTGGTGTCCCGTCTACCATTAGTTTCTGCACACTACATGTACCTAGCTGCAGTGCTGGCCAGTTTAGAGAGGTTTCGCACACGTACCTATTTGTGATGTCCGGTTTAGTGGGGTTCCCTACATACACATAGTTTACAGTGCTGTCCGGTTTACAGATGTTCCGCACACATACATGTACCTAGCTTGCAGTGCTGACCAGTTCAGAGAGGTTCCGCACACATACCTAGTCTACAGTGGTGTACGGTTTAGAGAGGTTCCGCACGCATACATAGCTTAAACTGATGTCCGGGTTAGTGGGGTTCCCTACATACACATAGTTTACAGTGGTGTCCGGTTTAGAGAGGTTACGCAAATATACATTGTCCGGTCTAAATAATTTACGCACGTACTTAGTTTACATTATTGCCAGACGCATATAACTGCTCACTGCCGCTTACTGCTAGCAGTGAGAAACATCTCACTGCCCACTGCTGCTTACTGCTAGCAGTGAAACACACCTCACTGCTCACTGCTGCTTACTGCCAGCAGTGAGATACATCTCACTGCTACTTACTGCTCACTGCTCACTTCACACCGATGAATTGCGCAGTGAATATTACGTCATTCTTACAATAATTTTAATTATTACAGTTTGGTAAACGTTTCTTGGTTAAAACAACATTATTGATTGACACAAAATATATACTATTTTGTCAGACTGTGTTACATTTTATCGTTTGTGTGTGAAAAAAAAAAGTATTCACTGCAGTTGTGACGGGAGCTAGTCAAAACGTACCCAAATCAAAACGCGTTCTGCTCACAGAGAAGAACTCACCAGCGTAATGTATAGATAGCCGAGATCCGATTGTATCGGGGCGTCTGACATTGGACTTGACCCATTGGACGTGAACACGACCATTTAAACAACCGTTGCCGACATTCCAACCATGGGTAATGATACTCTTTGGTATATCGGCTAGGCATCGGGCCTTTATCGGGCTTATCTGCTGGAGGACGGAAACGGCCCGTCATTGGACCGTCATCGTTTTTTTAATTTGTTTAATTCGGGTATGAACTGTCCAAGGAGCGAGGGGTGCATCTAAGGTAGTTCTATATACATATATTTTGCATTTTTATCATCATGAAATGCATTTGCATTTTTTTTTAAATTTCTGATAGATATCGGGAATTTGTCGGACCGATCTGCCGACATTCCGATCAGTTACCGATATCTATCCGATATGGTGATGCTGACTGGGTCCATACTTGGTGGAACTGTTCCGACCTCCAGATCTGGTAAACGTTGGTTAGAACACCATGGAACAAACCAGAAGAGAAGTTAGTTATTACTCCACCAAGTAGGGAAGATAATGACTACATGTACCACAAGACACTTGGAACTGTTCATAATCCAAATATGGTGCTAATGCACCGACAAGTCTCGGACGGCCAGATTTGGTATCGTGAACCAAGGCACCAGTCTTTCACATTGCTTATACCAGTCAATTGTTTCACATCCCTGATAATATAGAGTACACAAGATTATGCACCTTGACACTCGTACTATGAGTTTATGCTTATGCAATTGTTAATAAATATATTGAAACTTTAATTAATTTCCTCCATTATACACGGCCAACTACTGTCTGTTTCACGAAAGCTGCCCAAATTTTACGGCTATATAGACAATTCAAAAACAATATTGTTTTTGATAATATTAAATTAAAGGAAAATTTAAGAATGAGCCTTTTTTTTATTTCTTGAAATTTGGTCAAATATTAATTTTATTACGAAAATTTGATTTCTCTATGGGAGTTTAACATGGGGGAAAGAGAGGTAAGGAAGTGTGGGAGGAGTCAAAAAACGAAAAAAATTGGAAATTGACTCCGAAACCTGACTAGATAGCTTGGATATGATCTAACTAAGAAAACAAAAGTTAAATTTTAAAAATCGGTCCAGTATTTCTAAAATTAAAAACAAATCTCCATGTTAAATCCCCATAGATATCTTCACTCCGTGAAGATGTCTATCCATAGATATCTTCAGTCCGTGAAGATGTCTATCCATAGATAGCTTCACTCCGTGAATATGTCTATGGGGATTTAACATGGGGAAATTGTTTTTTCGCAATAAAATCAATATTTTACAAAAAAAATCGAAATAAAAAGAAGGCTCATTCCAGCACAAACATATTTACACAATTCCCTAACATTCCCTGTCTGATCAAGCGGTCTTATGATGGCTACCCACCTACATAGATTACCAATTTCAGTCATGTTGTTATCTTGTTATTTCAGTCATGTTGTTATCTTGTAACATGTGTAACATGACTTTAAATAAAAGTATGTTCTGTTCTGTTCTGCTAGCCTAGCCCGGATCAGTCTGCGCATCCGCGCAGTTTGATCATTGCATATGTTGGTCGCCATGCGATCAATACCCTTTCCCATATTTACTACATGTCACCAATGTAGCAGTTGTTGATGTTTTGCGATCAGCGGAATGATTACATGTAGAACATAAAACGCTAATTTGGATGGTGAATGATGATAAAGGTACACATATTCGCCTTAGAAATGCTGCAATGTGCTTCTCCGTGAAAGTGACGCATATGTAATCACAAATTGTGTCAATGCCGTGGACAGATGTATAAACAAAAATATATATACAGACGGGCGGCAGAAATGTATAAACTATAATGTAGACCATTGTTGAAATACTTTAAATAAAAGCTTACATGGTGAATCTCCCACACGTAGTCTACAGTATATTTCTGTTTACGTATAGTTTAGCACGCAAGACGACTTATAAGCACGATTTGATAAAGATATTCTATGTAAATATACCATTGCATTATTGTTTCTATATTATTATGCACATACCTAAGGTCACGTTTCTTTAAATTTGAGTGTTGTTTTAATTTTGCTAATAGTTTTAATTTATTAAATTAAAGGTACATGCCCACTTATTACGCACAAAATGTTCTTTACATGATTTAAATAAGTGTATAATTGTGTCACTATTCCACCAGTTCTAAAACTTACGAGCGCCCGCTATACAGATGTAATGATTTAGTAATATTTATTTTACTGGTAGTGACGCGCGGTGGTATCAGGCTATTTTCATATGCAAATGAGACATAACATTTTTTTTTATTATCTATACTAATTAAATGCGTCACCTGAAAAACTAATATTTATGACAGATTACAAGGTATGAGCATTGCACATCGAAAAATAAATACAGAGAATAAATAGTAATGTCCGTTAACATTTTAAGGAAACATGGTTATCGCCTCTAATATCAGTGTGGAAATTTACTTCTGATATAAACTGTATAATAGTGTCAATCAATACGTGGGGTAATGGTGAATGAATGTTTATTTGACAGAACATGTCTCAGATGATGTCTCTGATATAAAGAACATGTTGTGCCTACTGCGTGGGCATGTACCTTTAATGTCATTTCATTTTATTGGGATCATGTATGTGTTGGGAAATTAATTATTGAACACCCCTCGTAAATGACTTTGATAACTGACCATCCAATAATAGATATATGCAATCATATGCTGCATACGTGCATGTACAGTTGTACGCACTGCACCAGGCGATGAGAGGCCCTTCAATTACAAATATATTCTATATGGCAGCAGCTTATCACTTCGTTCCAAGCAAATAAAAGATGTCGATCAACAGAACCTGGGTGGGGTAAACACTACTGTCTGTTTCACGAAAGCTGCCCAAATTTTACGGCCATATAAACAATAGAAAAGCAATATTTACTTCGTCGATGTTTTAACAGAGAACTGCTGAACGTGAACGTGGTGGGCTATGTATGCACGTCTAAACCGGACACCCTGGGGACCCCATTGTGTTTCATTTATATGGCATTGATTGTAGTTTGTTCATGGTTGAAAATGAGAACAAATATGCATGGACTGTTTAATTATCCCCTTGCCGATAGACAAGAGTGTATATAGCGTTAGTCCATGTACTGCGTACGTACGTACATGCATACGTACGCACGTACATGCATACGTACGTTAGTAACACCTTTCGTTTTTCAAAAACTCATGCACCCCTTCACCGATTTTGATAATATTTGGCCACAATGAGATCGTGCTTTGCTATGCATGCTACCCACATCTGACCGCACAAAGTCAAGGTCGCTGAGGACTTGTGTTCACCTTGTTTGTAATAAGACAAATGTGTAAGGCAATAATGTTAAAGTCCTTATTTCATTATCATGGCTGCCAGTACGACTGCCCATAGTCAAGGTCACCGAGGACTTGTGTTTATTATTATTATCAAGGCAGACAGCGAGTCGCGTTCTATTGGACGAACGATGTCACATGACGTTACCGAACGACTAATCACGTAACGTAAACAAGTCCGCGTTCTTTTCAACGAAAACTGTTTTAAATGTATTTCATCATTGGCTAACATAAAACGTTACCTGATAAAACAATTCTAGTCTAGTGTCTTTCGATATCAAGATAATGAGGCTCGGCTCGGAAACGGCCTAGTCTTGCCTGATAAACTGGTATTTAAAACTACACTAGCCTGGTATTCTCTGTGAATTAGTACGATTTATGCAAGCATGTTCCCATGAATATTATACAGCATATTGAGTGCTTGCTTTGTATACGTATACGTTAGATATCAAACACAAATAATAATGAGAAATGTGTCAATGGGACACGTATAATCCCACTGACAGCATGCGTACATGGATGTTATTGATCGACTGTCATAACTGTAGAGACAGTTCCTTTAAATTAAATGTCAAATGTAAATTCAAAATTTCCATTGAATACTAGTGAATGGTAGTCGGTAAGTAGATGTGTAAGTCAGTTACTGCCCTAATCGAGGTGTTCGTGTGTTTAAACAACCTACACGTGCCCATGAAACACCTCGCCGCTTCGCATGAACACCTCGATTAGGGCAGTAACTATTACAAATAAACCATATATGTGTCTGTTCAATAAGTCTGTATGCATGTATGCAAGGTTAAATTAATCGTCTCAATGCCTCCTTCATTTAAAGCACATATTTCGACTGTATGGCAGATATTAGTAAATTCGGAAACAAACGGGCCAATGGTAATTGGCCTGCCATTTTTGGGCTCAAATACCCGGGTTTGGAAGGTTCTGGAGCCAATTCCTACCCTTAAATATAAGATAATTATAATAATAGTATGTATGCAGATGCTGCCAGCAAGGAAATCACACCATATGCTGTAGTTAGAAATAATAAGCACATTTTGGTGTTTTACATGTACAATTTGGCTTCTACACACCTGTGTAGAGACGTAAATATACATGTCATATCGATGGTCTAGTAACATAAGCATAGCATAGCAGTTACGACCTTATGTTACTAGACCATCGATATATCAAAATCGGTCTATTATCTGGATATTACAGGTGTGTGTGCATTTTTAATGGTAACAGTATCTGCATACAGACTTAATGATCGCATCCGTATGGTTTATTTATGTAACTAGCTATTGTTTTATTACCTGGGTGTGTTATTAGATTGCCATATACTTTACATGGGGCCACACGAAGGGTACAACTACTTTAACGTTCACATAATGCATTAATAAAATGAGTAAAGTTTAGCACGCCGGAATAGAACAGAACTTGTGTTTACCTGTCAGGCTGTGTTTTAGATGACACTTGCAATGGGTTATTATATCACATTCACTTAATTTGCCCATTTGTTCAATACAACATTTCATCTTGTGAACTTAACCTTTTCATCCCTAAGTAATTTGACATGCTTTTGACATGTTAATATTTGCAACCAATCGAACCGTCACAAAATGCTTTTCAGACTTACTCATGTCCATTTATGAAAATGGGATACGTTTGTTCTCGAAAATATGAAATATGAGCCGGCTCATCTGGATCTGCACTGTTTGCATACACCTCTATAGCGGGCGTTCGGGTTCAAAGGGTTGAATCTGGCGGATGAGTAATATTCAGATATGAGCGCTTCGTCTTCTACTAGAGATGGAATCGAACACAATCTGCTAGAGACGTATATGTCGTAGTCCCATCGGTTTATTTAGTAAGCAATAACACAATGGGATGTTGCTTTAACTGTAGTTAAAAACATTTGGTCTGTTTTAAAGTGCAAACTTCAAGCAGACCAAATGTTGTTCGTCCTACAGTAAACGTAACTGCCCATGTGTTTTATTTCGGACTCCTCGCAAACTTTAAACATACATTGTTTTCATACTACAATAAACGCAGCTGCCTATTGTTGTATTACTTATATTTACATTGCATGATCTTGACAGTTGTAAAACGCTTACAGAAAACCATCATAACATCGACAATATACACCGTAGGATATCTTATTAGAATAATTGCTTACTGATGACGTCATGAAACTTGCCTTTTGTTCTTCTAATTTCAGAGTGAAAGGTGTTTGTGTATCTCCCTAGTAACAGTTGCTACGGTGCTGATATTAGCCGTTTCTGCCATTGTGTTATATTTTCTTGTATTCAAGGACACATGAGACGTATTATTGCTAGGTTTAAATGGGCTGCGGTTATTACATGTATTCGAATTCGAGTATATGGTTGTGATTAATCTTATCAGTTAATCGTGTTCCCAAATAACAAGAACAGCAGCAGCAACTGAAAGGCTCTAATGTGTCCGAACGGACGAATACGCCCGCGGACCTATTCGTGTGCCCTTAACACGCAAATATGTCCACAGGAAACGCTATATGGTTATCGTGAAATATTGAAGATTACACTTAGCAAATTGTCTACCCAATCCTATAACAAAGCACAGGTACTGATTCCTACCCTGATCTTAGCCTATTTCACCAACATTGCAAATTATACTTATCCAGCAAAGTAAACATTGAGGGAGAAATGTTCAAATGAAGGATAAATTTATTAATTTGTATTATACTGAAATTTATTACATTATCACAGCCATTTTGGCTGTGATAATGTAATACATTCAGTATAACAATTCTGTATACTTTTAATCATCAAATATATGCAGTCGGTAGTTCTACATGAAATAATGAATTTCAGGGAAAAATAAATGATAACTCCCTCAAGGTATATTTTGCTAGATAAGTATACTTTGCAATTTTGATGAAATCGGCTACTGAGCTCACCATATAATCAATTTCGAATCGATAGAAACATATAGAGTGTATTAATGTGTGTACTCTTTTCATATGCCCGGATGTAGCTGGATTCATTCATCAATAATAATAACGCTGATTGAAAACATTGGTTCAATGATATTTATTCCCAAAATCTGCAAAATATACACAATAAGTCACATGTTGTTATTGCCAAAACGGTAACATACTGTACGCTTATTTCTAAAACAGCAGATAATATAAAATACTATAGGAGTAATACGAATGAAATTCATGCACCATTAATCAAAGTGTATGATCACGTGGTACTAACAACAACAACAAGTACCGATTCAACGTACGTATTATTTAATAGTGTCCTTATTACGTAACGGATTTTGATGAAATATGGCGCATCAAACTTCTGTCGTTTTTGCGAAGAATCGATTTTCGTGTCTCCCCTGGACCAACAAATGCAGCTCATGGAGACGCGTTTCTGCTCCATATTTCATCACAATCCGTTGCATATTAAGGACAATATCAAATAATACTTACTTTGGAGTGGGCGGCGTTGTTGTTGTTGTAACCACGTGATCATGTACCTTGTTAGTAAGTCTAGCACACATGTCAGTCTCATGTCTCATGTGTAGTTAACCCTTTTATGACTACATACCAGGATTTAGAGACTAACAGGTTAGTGTCCGATGTCATGTTTATCAGGGAAAGCCCGAAAACGGGTATGGAATCCGAGGTTCGCCGAGGAATTCCTACCGTCTCCGAGGCGAGCTTGGTAAATCTGTATATCAAAAGACGCGTGGTATTCTATTTAATCAGGCAACGTTTTACGCAAGAGGATTGGAAAACATACAGGACAATATTTTACGTTGAGTCGTTACACTGACGTTAACCGGTAACGTCATGTGAACCCAACCCCGTTTGAAACATGAAAAGTAAGCGCAAGTAGTGGTTACTCGGATATAGAGAATACCAGAACAATGTATTTTTATATCAAGTTGATCAGGCAATGGCTAGGAAACGCGTAGGAATTCCGAGGCTCGCCGAGGAATTCCTAACCATTTCCGAGCCGAACCAACCTGATAAACTTCGTATCAACATACACTAGCCTGGTATTTCTATTCATCAGGTAATGTTTTATGCCATTGTTTTTCGTTGAAATGAATGCGAAACTTGTTTCCGTGACGTCATTCCTCTGATGTAATTCGGTAAACGTCATGTGGTTGCCGTTCGACTAATGATAAAACTTCATTGTTCAATTCGTAGTAACCCGGAGTTCGTATCGGGTCAATGTGTGAATACAGCAATATGTTATCAGTTAGTACGGCCCCAATACAAAGCTCGTTACCTGATAAATGAGCATTCGGCCAATGCATTGTAAGACTGATCGATAGCAACATTATTGCAAACAACAGATAGCGTATAAATTAAAAGTACATGCAGATCGACGTGCATATCATCTGTAGAATTGTTACATTTATTACGTTCATTGTTTAATTTGGTACAGTAATTTCATTTATTTACACTCATGCAAATTATTTGTTGTGAGAGAAAAACCCGTAATCAAACTCCTTACAAATAATACACCGTGAAGAGAACACCCGTAAATTGCGTGCCTGTTGGAAACCACGAGCTACATGTACCATTGCAAAATGTTATATTTTCATTACAGTCAAAATAAAGTTATTGAAAATTTTGGAAAGGGTCTCAACTAATCGATAATGTTAATGTGATTGTAACACATTCCAAACATGCACTCTATATTCTGGTTCATAGAAACCATCTGCGTAATTTTGAATTTATTAAATGTTTACATGACGGTCACATTTGACGTCACACAACGTAACGTCAAAACGCTGCAAAAACACGTCATTGTGTAATTATTCATGGCATATCACAATTCATTAATGTTAATCTCAAAAAATATAGACTAAATGTGCATATAAATCCGCTGTGGAAGTGTAATAAATAGGATATTCCATGGTACAGTTTGAATAGCGGAAATAATACACTCGTGTCCGTCGGCGTCCGTGCAAAACAACTCGTTCGCTACGCTCACTCGTGCTTACGCGGAAGCCGACGCACACTCGTGTATTATTTCCCGCTATTCAAAATGTACGATGGAAAGATCCTTCTATGTATTTCTCGTGTATATATGCATGTATGTGTTTTGTGTACATCTTTGTGTGGAATAATATTGATGTTTCGTCTTGTATACATTGTAATATTTTGTAATAGTTGTATTGTGACATTATCTCTTGTTTTGATAATATCCGTGTCCAGTTCTGTATATTCACTCCACGGTTAACCTCTACTTCATGAGGTCACCGATGTTGGCTAGGCAACTCGTCCACGTGCGTGTTGTAGAACTGCTCCATTATCCCTTAACGCTCTCTCGTCAACTGCGGGTGATAAAGTTGATCGCCACGCCTTACGTCCGAAACCTTCCACTCCGTCCGATCCTACCAAAACGATAATATATATAAATAACTGTACGCATGCTACCAGCTGTGTCGACATTGTAAACAATCTATAAACATATATGTACTATGCAACCTGTAGTAACAATGTATTGAGTCTATAATTATAATACAATATGGCGCCAAAGTACTGTTTGTTGAAATAGTATTAAGCCAGCCACATTGTACCGAATATTTCGTAATTTCAAGCCGATACTATCTGTTATTTGGCAAATGAGGAAATTTAAGAAATGTTATTTGTCAACTGACAGAAAATATCACCTCGAAATCATTGATATGTTGGTATCACGTAGCTGATTCAGTACATGTAAATAGCTGATTTCAGTACATGTAAATTAGCTGATTCAGTACATGTAAATAGCTGATTCAGTACATGTTAAATTTTCCGCAAATGGAATATGCCTTTACCCAGAAAGTGGCGGCCATCCATTTTTTATTACATAAATAATAAAAACCCCCCCCTAAAAAATTATAGGAATACTGTCGACCATAGTTGCAACATTTACAGAATCGACCCGAGGGCTATGTAACATCATATGGTTTCAATAGCAATGTATTAAATAACAATACATAATTTTGAAAGTTAATGTGATGTTTCATATGGCATTGATGTATGAAAGAAAACACATGTTTGTTATAAGCATGAAAGGAAACTATTATTAGAAGGCGGGCTACTATTATACATTGCCATGAAATATGCATATGCATTTTTTATGTTAACTACCTGTGAATGTAGTTTTTTTCCCTGTCAAACGGCAGGTCATAGTTGATGACGAGCGACACCTGTTGGACGTCGATTCCGCGCGCGAGGATATCGTGGAAAATGAGCACGCGACTGGAACCAGTCCGGAACTCGGCGCATAATCACCTCCCTTTACTTTCTGTTATCCATCTCGCCATGCTGGAAAAACAACCACAGCAACATTCAGGTGCCGAATGCTTGCGTTAGGGCACATTCTCTATTAACCTATAATTTGATTATTACACGTGGCCAATTTGGCATTGGCATTGTGGTGTAACAAGTATCGGTTCAATGTGCATGATCACGTGGTTACAGCAACAACAATAATGGATGAAAGTGTTGAAAGCGCGCCCACTCCAAAGTAAGTATTATTTGATATTGTCCCTTAATAGGCAACGGATTTTTGATAACATTATGGTCTTCATGATCTGCATTTGGTGGTTCCATGAGTTAGGTTACATTACTTATGTCCTTTTTGCGAAGAATCGATTTCCGTGTCAGTAGACACGGAAATCGACCTCTTCACAAAAACGACACAAATTTGGGCCAAAGTACCGAAAGACCACCAAATGCAGCTTAACCAGACGCGTTTGATGCGTCATTATTTCATCCAAATCCGTTACATAATAACGACAAAATAAAGGAATACGTACTTTGAACCGGAGGCCTTCGGGGAAGTTTCAGTACTTGTTGTTGTTGGTGTAACCACGTGATCATTACACCTTGGGTTTATATACGATAACAAATGTACGTGCATGCATCGTGACACCTTGCGTCTTTTATGATTAGTGAAGTAGCTTTCGTAACACCACCCATAATACACAGTTAACATTTTTTTTTTCCAAGACCAGTTAACAGTAACTATTTTATCACACTAACAGCTAACACACGATCAAAACATTATCAACAACGTGAATATGTAAACAGTCGTTAAAACCCATGCCCCGCCCACTTGTCCCACGTGACTTACCATGGCGACACGGTGAAATCCCTGTCGTTCATCTGTGTGGTCACCGCCAGTCCCACCTTACGGCGACTGTTACAGAATATCACCGCCTGGTTGATACACAAGGCGGGTCCCGTACAGGTCACACAGGGTGTCCAATTTGCAAATCCTGTTTAACACAAGATAATGGAACAGTTAGCATGAGAGATCACACACAAATCTACGATTTTCACAATGCGGGGTTACTAAATTTGGAAGGAATTATCATTTTTTTATTTCACGTCTATCATTTCTTCGATCATACTAATACAGTTTACTTTTCAATCCTACATGCAGCAAAACACTTACACACATTGCAGGAGGCATGATGAGCCGGCTAGTAGCAAGCCGTCTCGTCAGGGAGATGCATTGTTTTTCAGTAATTTTAAAGATATTTAAACATACATTGAAATATAAAGTTTAAACTGTATTGTTTTGTGCAGCGATTAGAAACACACACGAAAGGAACGTGAAATCTACATGAACTCAAATAATTAATGCTAGCTCTAAATATTTAATGCTAGCTCTAAATGTTTAATACTAGCTGTAATTATTTGGAGCTAGCAATAATTAATTGAGTTCATGTAGATTGGAACGCCAAATCTACATACACTCAAAGCTAGCTCCAAATAATTTGAAGAGCTCTCTAAATCATTTGGAGCTAGCTCTAATATGTAATACTAGCTTTAATTACTTAGAGCTAGCAATACTTATTTGACTTTATGTACATTCGGCGTTCTAGGAACGCCAAATCTACATAAACTCAAATAATTATGTGAGTTTACATGTATGTCCATTTGGAGTTCCATACGCACGAGAGGAGTTATACAGAAGTATGCCTTCGTTGGCACAGAGGGAGGCGTAACGGTCGGTGGTGGATCTTCCCGATTGCAATAATAAATGGAAATACAAACCCCACAAAATAATGACCATGGAACTACATGTATCAAGGTTTGAAAATGTTATTAACGGCCAAGTTGCATCGTGGCCCAACTATAGCGGTCTCGGCCAACGACCCTGGCCTATCTATCACACCCACCTCCCGCTCGACGTGCACGTAGTCCCCGGCTGATCCCGGACAGCGTGAGTTCCTCCTTCTTCACCAAGATTCGGATCGGGTGCCGCATGAAGCGCTCGGTCACTTGGAGAACTTCGGTCGGCATCGTGGCTGATACAAGGATCACCTGTAATGTGACATCAGCTATTATAATAGTATGTATGTATTCCTTTGATCGTAATAGCTTGCCCGGCTACGATGCGCTATTAAACTACTACTGACTGTTCCACGGTTTTTCTGCCGACGAACTTTTGGCCATTAAACACATGCAATCTAAAAAATATTTAAAAAGTAAGTACTTTTTCATCAATAACAAAAATGTCACCCTGCTCCAAAAAAATTATTTATTTCATTGAAATTCCATCAAATATATTTTATTGTGAAAAAAAAAAATTGGGAAATTGGACTCCGAAACGTGATAATCGTGTGATGACACCTTCTTTTGGAAGTGCCTGTATGTAATAGAAGTCACCCCTAATAACTGCCAATCAATATTGTATGTTAAGTTTGCGTCTGTTCGATTATACAGAAAAGGGTGACATTTTGTAATATTTTTAACAAATATCCACAAATGGTTACGAGCCGCACCATCACGATATACACCGTTTGCAAATACATGTAATCAGCAAAGAGGTACCTAGTGTTGAAAGTGTTAAAAAATTGGGATTGCTTTACCTGTACATCCTCGGGCAGGTGTCTGAAGATGTCGTAGACTTGCTGTTGGAAGCCTTGGGACAGGATTTGGTCCGCCTCGTCCAGTACGAACATCTTGATGTACCTCGTGTCTAGAATAAAATGTCATAACCATTGTTATTTTACCAGTGCCATATGGACGGGCCTACATCGCCGACTGCGCTGATCGTGCTAATATTCTGTAAACGTGCCAATACGTGTTCAGGGCCCGTTTCACTAAACTTCTTACGAGTAAAAATGTTCGTAAGCACAAATTTAGGATCGTCTAGAAATTTCAATCGATGAATTACATTTATTGAGCATAGGCTGCATTGTTTACAAGAAAACAGTGTTGATGTGCAATTTATACACTATCATAATTTTGCACTTATGAACATTTTAGTCGTAAGATGTTTAGTGAAACGGGCCCCTGAAACGTTGACATTTTCCCAAGATTAACGCAACCAGTGTTGTACATACGGTTTTTTTTCGCAACTAGCTGTCGCTGGAATGGGACTTTCAGGGACGCATGTACTGCATGCATGCACAGTAAGTTCTCATTGGATACATCGTCAAATAGCTTAGTTTCAGAAAACGTTATATAGTGAACTACTGAGGGGCGAGTTTTAATGTATTTCGAGATGTGGACTATATATATGTTTATATCATCAATCAATCTGTCTGGATGTTTAGGCAAGTTCTGGAAGACAGACACAGCACACCATTTATTGCAGCTGTGAATATCAAGATGTATGATCACGTGGTACTAACAACAACAACAAGTACCGATTCAAAGTACGTATTATTTTATAGTGTCCTTATTACGTAACAGATTTTGATCAAATATGTCGCATCAAACGCATCTTCTTAAGCTGCATTTGTTGGTCTCTGTATTTTCGCCCAAACTTCTGTTGTTTGTGCGAAGAATCGATTTCCGTGTCCCGACACGGAAATCGATTATTCGAAAAAAACGACATAAGTCTGTGCCAAACTTCATAGACCACCAAATGCAGCTCATGAAGACGCGTTTGCTGCGCCATATTTCATCAAAATCCGTTTCATATTAAGGAAAATATCAAATAATACTAACTTTGGAGTGGGCGACGTTGTTGTTGTTGTAACCACGTGATCATACACCTTGAATATGGTCGGTGAAAAATGAAATGTAATCTCACCTAGTGCTTTGCTTTCTATCATGTGTCGCACACGGCCCGGCGACCCGACCACCACGTGCACTTTTCCCTCCCTCAGCACGCTGATGTCCTCGCGCACAGTGTGACCTCCTACAAGCGCGTGCACCTGCGCGCCCATGTAGTCTCCCAGCGCCAGTAGGTGGCGCTGCGATTGTTGCGCCAATTCGCGGGTCGGGGCTAAAACTAGCGCCTGACATTCGGGAAAGTCGACGTCCAGTTTTTGCAGAACTGCCGTGGCAAATGTCGCCGTCTTCCCGGTTCCTGACTGCGCCTGCGCAATGACGTCATGGCCTACAGAGAAATGATACATTAATATATAGATTATGTTATCTACACATATATGTATACTCAACAAAACTAGAAACGTCCCTGTTTTATAGCCGGTGTAGCTCTGTCTATGTATGTACCACATGTTCAAAGTACATGTATTTTAAACCGTGGCGATGTTCAGAATACGATCGTGTAGAGTTTAGCCGATACACACGGTTTATATAGCGGCCAGTGACCGGAACGTTGATTTCCACTTTTTGCACGTGCACGCTATACTTGTCATCGATAAGGTGATTCAGTTCATGTCGTACCATTCATGCGATAGGGGCTATTCGGAAAATTAAAAACCTTTTTTAATTTTTCACTGTTTTCGATATGCCACGGCTTTCCGAAAACGAGCGAAATCCGGCAATTGGGATGCTTGCGGGTGGGATGGCTGCCAGGGCGGTCGCGCCTCGGTTTGGTTGCTGTCGGAAGACGATTGATCGTCTTGCATCCCGGTACCAGCAGACTGGGGCTGTTCACGACCGGCAGCGACCTGGTAGGCCTCGTGTAACGACGGCTAGAGCCGATCGTTACATTACGTTGACGCACTTACGTCAACGTCGATTGGCAGCCACAGTCACTGCTAGGCGATACGGTGTCTCAGGGCAGACCATTCGCAACCGGTTACGTCGTAACGCCCAACCAATCCGGGCACGCCGCCCGTACACTGGTCAGATAATGACCCAACGTCACCGTGCTGCCAGACTGTTATGGGCGCGACGTCATCTGAACTGGAGAAGGGCTGACTGGAACCGAGTTTTTGTTCACCGATGAATCTCGGTTCACAGTTAGTCATGCTGACGGAAGATTACGGGTATACAGGCGTAAAAATGAAAGATTCACCGATTGTTTGCATTGTTGAGAAGAACAGGTTTGGGGGAGGGAGCGTAATGGTCTGGGGTAGGATCATGGGTAAACCGGAAGACAGATTTGGTTGTTGTACAGGCAACATCAATGCACAACGTTATGTTGCAGATGTGCTAAATGCACATGCCTTACCATTTATCCGTCAGCATGGTCCTGGTGTGACATTGATGCACGACAATGCCTGCCCTCACGTAGCCAGGGTCACCACTCAATACTTACAGCAAAACAACGTCGACGTCATGCCATGGCCCGCAGTCTCCTCGGATCTCAATCCCATTGAGCACATATGGGATGAGCTGGGCCGCAAAGCACGAGCTAACCATCAGATTGACAATGTTCGCGATCTTACACGGGCGTTACAACGGGAATGGAGGAATTTGCCCAACGCACTGGTATTGCGTTACGTCACGTCGATGCGGCGTAGGATCATTGCATGCATTCATGCAAATGGTGGCCACACTCGGTACTAACGAGATTTACTGAATTTGCCACATTACTTATTGAAATTCCATCTCTAAACATTAAGTAACACATTTCTGAGTTTTTGTGATTTTTGATTTTGACCCCTACCGCCCTTGGCCGGTTATCTCTCGAATATTTAACAAGATATCCAAATGCAATTTATTGGCTTTGATACAGAAATGAATGAACTTGTTTTTCCATTTTGATTTTTAAAAGTAACCCTTTTGGTTTTTGATGAATCTTTCCTTAAACATGGAGGGACGTTTCTAGTTTTGCTCAGTATATAAAGCTTATACATGTGTCTCCGATAAAATCACAATTTTCTTAGCGATTGCATTTTTTTCACATCCTGCATTTCACAGTTTCACAGAGTCCAACACAATTACGGTAATATGTACACTACCGCCTGCGTGAATCTTGCCAATATGTGTCAGTTTCTTGAATATTGTGCTTAAAATCAAGCGACTTGATTGACTGAGCCTGAGCTGTGCTCAGACAATAAAATTATTTGATTGGTGAGTTGACGTTTGCTGAAATATGTTCAGAAATGTTGATAAACTGGGCAACATTTACATTACCGCAGGCGGTGGTGTATAAGTAAAAACTTACAATAAAATCACAAATTCACAAGTTATTCCGAATAAATATTTCTTAGTGATTATACTTTTTGCCGCATCCTACTTTTCAATTTTCCAGGATATCAACAAAAGAAAAATAAAGTACTATGATTTTCGTTATTATGTTTTATGGCATTTAATTGTATATACGTGAAAATCCCAACTCACCCTGAATGCAGGGGACAATCGCCCGCCGCTGGATGGCTGACGGTTGTTCATAACCGAAGTTGTAGATGCCTCTCAGAAGGCTGTCCTTCAGATTCATGTCGTCAAAGGTGGCCGCGTCGCCGTCCCAGTTGCTCTGGTGATGATAATGATAGTAACAATAATAATAATTATTAATAACAATAATGTTTATTTTGGTAAATGTAAAGCACAGTGAGTACATGTTATATTTAGACATAAGTGTGTATTAACATAAAACACTAAATGAACAATATAATAATAAAAATAATACTAACAATAAGAAATAATAATAATAATTCGTGTTTATTATTATTATTAGTTGTATTACTGTAGCATTATTATTATATTACAATTATAACAACTATACTACAATTGTCCTGGTTACACTAGTATTATTTTCAGACTGGTCCTCTGTCTGTTGACGCGGAACTGATAATATATTACAGAAAAAATGGCGTACCGTATAAGGTGTATTATGACGACTATCACGTAATCAGATAAGTTTATTGCACAAATATGTCACCATATATTATATTATCTGGGATTAATCTACTTATTTCTCACCTCGACAACTGGTCCTTCATCTTCTCCCTCCCGTGACACAGGTCCATCCTCGTTGGTTGTAGTCTGGCCTGGGACATCGCTGAACTTCTTCCCATCACTGTGGTAAATATGTAAATTACGGTCATACAATCCATACAATCTGGCTAGTACAAATACCAAATAAAAGTAGGGAATATATACGACAGGCACACTGAATTAGCCATATGTACGATGGCACACAGGGGGACATGGAAATATGTTTTACTATTGCGTGCGCACGAGAAAGCTATTGCGTGCGTACGCGATAGCTACTGCGTGCGCACGCGATAGCTACATGTATTACCCTATAGCTTGCGCACGCAATAGGGTAATAGCTATCGCGTGCGCACGCAATAGCTATCGCGTGCGCACGCAATAGTAAACAATATTTCCATGTCCCCTCTGTGCCACCGTACATATGCATACTATTATAATGTTTATCGAGGCTGTTTACAACTACATGTAGTAAGAAAAATAACTATTGAATACAACTGTACCGGTATATGGCAGAATTATTTCCCTTGCCACATGAGAATTTCGAAATGTATTTAGATTGCGAAATTGCCGATTAACAAAAGAGACCGGGCGACATTCATTGTTGGCCAGTGCACTTACAGATTCATTCATTCGGCTTATATTTAAGGGTGGGAATTGGCTCGAACACCTTCCATACATGTACCCGGGATACATGTATATAGCCCAGTAAATAAACAGGCCGATCGTCGTCGATCTGGTTATATTTCCGAATTTTGATAAATGTTGCATTTATTCAGGCTCCTAAAGTGTGCGCCAAATATAGGAGAATATATGCATGTATGGTAACCTATAATTGTAGGCCTCTATAGCATTCATGAGCTTATCGCGGTGTAATATAGTATGGCTGGGTATGACAGGTTTACGTGTATTGTTCCCGATCAGTAATTATATCAATAGTTTATACATGTATAACATGTAGTGCCGACATAACCAATGTGTAATTAACTTAATAATTGAACGGCGACAAGCTGGCCCAGATCAGACTGTGCGGAGCGCATGCTCATCTGGGCCTATGCTTACTTGTAGCCTACTTGTAGCTTGTAGCTTTACTTACTTGCTACTTGTAGCCTACTTGTAGCCTACTTGTAGCTTACTTGGGCCTATGCTTGCAGCTTACGGTGTAAGTAAGACTACCTTTCTCAGCCAATGGTTCAAAATCAACTATTCACCGCCGTTTTCACGAAATATTGAGTATACTGTACAACGTAGTCATGTATTTATCATAATCGAATTATATGTGGTTGTACACTAAAATTACTCACCGAAATAACATGAATGAAAGAATAAAGAGTTTCAAATAATTTACCTCACATATACAATGTAACACATCCGTACATTTTGTTGACTTTACAATTGGTATTTATTATAGAGAGTCACACAAATTACAATATCTTTAATAAACAACAATATGTTTTTAAAACTGAAAAATTATAGGGTTGCTGTCGACGTATATCAATTAGTAAAACCTACGTTTTATTTGTTCAATTCCAAAGACGGTTTGTTTAATTTTACATACTACATGTATCACATATTGTGACAAACACTCAGGGGAAATAACAAAAAAATTTAATCATACAAATCAAACATACCCATCTTGGAAGGCCGAATCCTTCCACTCCCCCTCAAACGGGTCAAATCTCCTCTCTCCGCTCTCCTTAAATTTCTCCCTATTCCCTTCTCCCTCGCCCCTCCCTCGGGCTGGTGAACGGTCCTCGTCCCGTCTACCGCTTAACGTAGGTGAGCGACTGGTAGACCCGTTAGTGACTTTCGTTGTAATACTCATTAGAAGAGGTAACAAGAAAGATATACATTGAGTTGATTTCAAATTGAAAATATGAGCTTCTATGTCCGTCGGCAAGGTTGTGCGGCGTTTTATACACATCCGATATTTCGAAATGAGCGCAATGATCGAATGTTTCTAAAAATAGCTGTTATGTGTTATACTAATATAGTACTACTATCAATACGGACAAGTGCATAGGAAATACTGCTTTATTGCATGAGAGATTCTTGTGATAATGCGTCCGAAGATTTGCCATATCTCTTCCGTGTGACGTCGAAATTTGACGAAAATATCGGTTAATTTCGTCGACGTTTGATGTCAATAATGGAACTGACCATAATTATGTTTGACCAACTACGCATTATTGTCATTGTGTGTACATACATGGCTTGACGTCAGTATTGGCGAAATACGTAATACACTATAACGTAGAAACTCTCGTATGCAGGTTCATATTATGGGACGACAGCTGCGAAAATGTGCCTTACAATAATTACCGCCAATGAAGATATTGGTCATTTTTCTGTAGGATTGAAAGATAATATAATTGCTTCTAGAAATTGGCCTACTTCAGTGACTAAATGGCAATCAGCGTAGGACCTGATCAGACTGCGCGGCTACGCTGATCGAACACTCCGTAAATATACTTTTGGCTATGACTGGAGACATTGGGCTTATTGCTTTTATGCGACCAGTGTCGATCTACAAGTAGATCATACGGAGCCCAGCAGGGGACGTAATTATTTATTTTTCCTCAATTTAACAATTCGTTCCCACGTAATTCGTGGGAACGAATTGTTATATCGTGGGAACGAATTGTTAATTCGAGGGAACGAATTGTTAAATTGAGGGAACGAATTGTTATTTCGTGTGAACGAATTAATAAAAAAAATCCATTTCCCCTGCGCGGCTCCGTAAGATCAGACTGCGCATCGCATCAGGGTCTGCACTGTTCGCCATTCCGTCAATGAAACACCCGTCATGCTTTTAACGAGGACTATAATATCGTTATCAGGCTAAAGGAGTGTGCTATTGGATCTAGAAGTACACTGGCCACAATTCCCATAAGCCCAATACACGAAGCACGTTAACAAATAGGTATATTACGTATTAAAGGTACATGCCCATGGGGGTGATTTTATAAAAGTACTGAAAATACTGAATATAAAATGCTCAAATTACATTTAGTTTTTGTTGGAAATGTAACAATAACGTTTGATCATGTCCAGCCGTGTGCAAACGTTTGCTGTGGCCCTCGGGAACTGTTTGAACCCGCGGCCTGCGACTTGGGGTTCAAACAGTTCCCTCGGCCACAGCAAACGTTTGCACACGGCTGGACATGATCAAACCTTATATTAAAGGTACATGTCCACTCAGGAGGCACACAATGTTCTTTATAGCAATTAAATACGTGTATCTACATAGTTTTGTACTTTCTGTAGATATGACATTTTCTGGCAAAATAAACATTCACTCACCATTACACCACGTATTGATTGGCGAACAGTGCAGATGCTGATCAGACTGTGCGGATGCACAGGCTGATATGCATCTACACTGGTCGACGTATGCACAGATAATATCGTACATGTTGAAAACGTTTATCCTTAAAGGTACATGCCCACTCAGTAGGCACAAATTGTTCGTCATATCAGAGACATCATCTGAGACATTTTCTGCCAAAATAAACATTCACTCACCATTACCCCACGTATTGATTGGCATTATTATACATTGTATATCAGACGTAAATTTCCACACTGATATCAGGGGCGATAACCGTGTTTCATTAAAATGTTAACGGACATCTATTTCTTATCTGTATTTATATTTTGATGTGCAATGATCATACTTTATAATCTGTCAAAAATATTATTTTTTCAGGTGACGCATTTAATTAGTATAAATAATTAAAATATATCAAGCCTCATTTTCAACCGCGACTTACCATCAGTAAAATAAATATTACTAAATGATTATATCTGTATAGCGGGCACTCGTAATTTGTAGAACTGGTGGAACAGTGACACAATTATACACTTACATGTATGTAAACCCAATAAAGAACATTTTGTGCTTACTGGGTGGGCATGTACCTTTAAGGATTACGATGTCACAGTGATAAAAGCGAACGTATTATCTATGTGGGTAGCTTAGACAGAGACAAACGTGCGTTACCGCGCATCCTGATCAGTGTCTATACTATTCGTCGCCACCGAACTATGTATTAAGCATCTGGCGAACGATTTGAAATAATGCCATGAACGTAAACGTTGATCAGATTATACGTAGTACATACATAGACTAAGTTTGTTTTCTTTTGAGTCACATATTGATTCGTTTTAAATATTAATAAGGTAATCTACATGCTTACTATACAATACAATATAAAATGTTGTATGGACATCAAACATATACCTGCAGAGCTCCAGATAAGAAATTAGTAATTGAGTATTGTCACCCCATCATTTCTGAAGCGATTGGGTATTTCAAATTTTTAATTGGGTAAAATAAAATCACACTACTGTTTACATATCAACAGACAGCAATAATTGAATAGTTTGCTTCGAAATAAAAACATGTCTTGGCATTTCGTTAGAATTGTCTCCTTGGAGACAATTCTAATGAAATACCAAGATGTGTTTTCATGGAAAATAAGAAAAATATGCTATAATTGTGGTCTGTATATTTTTTCTGCAGCATGATAAAGGTACCGCAATTATTGTATTGCTTTTTGATACTCGCTACTTCTGATTTAAATTGGGTTTTGGGCAAATTGAATTGGGTATTTACGCTATTACGCAGCTTATCTGGAGCTCTGTACCTGTTTTCTTGTCGATGAAAGTGAACGGCTTATTATGGTTGTGGTAAGTATAGCCGCAGATCATCCAATACAACATCGCATTATGGTCACCCGATTATTCTCCATGCCAAATTGGTTAGTTCATGGTGTGACTCGATTGAATGGTCAGGATCTACAATTGTGTGCATGTTTGTTTATGGTATGAACGTTACATTCCTGTAGTCTACATACCAAGGTGTATGATCACGTGGTACTAACAACAACAACAACAACAACTTAAACTTCCAGAATCCATCCGTTTCAAAGTACGTATTTTTTTATATTGTCCTTATTACGTAACGTATGTTGATGAAATATGGCGCATCAAACGAGTCTTGTTAAGCTGCATTCGGTGGTTTCTGTACTTTGCGAAGAATCGATTTCCGTCTCTTCGCAAAAAAGACATAGGTCTGTGCCGAACTCCATGGACGACAAAATGCAGCTAATGAAGACGCGTTTGCTGCGACATATTTCATCAACATCCGTTTCATATTAAGGAAAATATCAAATAATACTTACTTTGGAGTGGGCAAGATTTCAGCACTTTCAGTCACTGTTGTTGTTGCTATAACCACGTGATCACGCACCTTGCATACAGTATCAAGATTTATTGGATTTTTTTTCATCTCAACAGCTGTAATCATAGAGCGTCATATACACCGACAATTGACAACATTTCATCTACAATTAATCTGGACCCAGTTGCTCAAAACCTCTGTTAGCTTAACGGACTGTTAAATCCTTAACATTGTTAAGGATGCAACGGTCCGTTAAGTTAACAGAGGTTTCGAGCAACCGGGCCCTGATCATCTCGCTCACTGGGGCCCGAAATCGTGCTGGGACGAATCACTCGGCGTGGGACAAAACGCCACATACAACAACAGTGTCTAGTAGATGTAGGTGGCGCTTTGTCCCAGGCCGAGTGATTCGTCCAAGCATGACTTCGGACCGCTGTGATCTCGCTAACTTTCGATATAAATCTGTCGTCTATACTGACAATCCCCAAGGTGCGGTAGGAGAATGAACTAGCTAGGTTAAATTAACCGTCTCATAACCGTAAGGTGAGATATTTGGATGTGAAGTCATAACGCGTATAAGTGTTTTACGTTGATCAACATCGGTATCATTTCTAGATATGGATCGAGATTCTAAATACATGACCATTGAATTAGAACAGAACAATATATATGTGCCAATTATGTGAGGCTGGATAAATTGTAAAAAGAAAATGGCATGACGAATAGGTTTTACTTACTATTTCTGATCACATGGCTAACGTAAAGTAATTGGCGACAGACGATCACTGTAACCGACATTCAGCAATAGGTTTTCGTTGTCTAACCTATATGGGCAAACCTATAATGTTTCTGAGAACATAAGCGGCAAAGTGACGTCAGTGATATAATTCCAGTATCCACGAACTACTTGGGGTTCTATGGAATGCTGAACCTTCCGTAGATGAGTTACTTTTATCCTGTCAACACAGTGCGTAAGTGCCGTGAAACACGGTGCCGTGAAACATTTTGGATATTCTGTCAATACGACCTAATCACTGCGTATGAATATGTGCAGTGGCTGGGGTTAATTTTATTCCATGTTCAAGCTATTTGTAAGTGTTGACGGGATAAATAGAATAGTAGGTTAGAGCCGTGAATGGGAAAACATATCTGGCGCGGCACGGAAACGGGATGTGCTCGACAGAGCCTCGCCAATCCCGTTTCCTCAGTCTTGCCAGATATTTTCTCCCATTCACGGCACTAACCTACTATATACCAATGCAAGAGGTACTTCAAACAGTAACTCAATATGTGCAATAGTATTAATCTGGCGTTTTTTCAAAATGCCGGCTATATAGAGAATAGTAGGTTAGAGCCGTGAATGTGAGTGTCATAAACACCATTTCACCAGTCATCACCACGTTATAAGCCCCATTTCAACAGTCACCACCACGTCATAAGCCCCATTTCACCAGTCACAACCACGTCATAAGCCCCATTTCACCAGTCACTACCACGTCATAAGCCCCATTTCACCAGTCACCACCACGTCATAAGCTCCATTTCACCAGTCACAACCACGTCATAAGCCCCATTTCACCAGTCACAACCACGTCATAAGCCCCATTTCACCAGTCACAACCACGTCATAAACCCCATTTCACCAGTCACAACCACGTCATAAGCCCCATTTCACCAGTCACAACCACGTCATAAGCCCCATTTTACCAGTCACCACCACGTCATAAACCCCATTTCACCAGTCACAACCACGTCATAAGCCCCATTTCACCAGTCACAACCACGTCATAAACCCCATTTCACCAGTGACAACTACGTCATAAGCCCCATTTCACCAGTCACCACCACGTCATAAGCCCCATTTCACTAGTCACAACCACGTCATAAGCCCCATTTCACCAGTCACAACCACGTCATAAGCCCCATTTCACCAGTCACAACCACGTCATAAACCCCATTTCACCAGTCACAACCACGTCAGAAGCCCCATTTCACCAGTCACAACCACGTCATAAGCCCCATTTCACCAGTCACAACCACGTCATAAACCCCATTTCACCAGTCACAACCACGTCATAAACCCCATTTCACCAGTCACAACCACGTCATAAGCCCCATTTCACCAGTCACAACCACGTCATAAACCCATTTCACCAGTCACAACCACGTCATAAACCCCATTTCACCAGTCACAACCACGTCAGAAGCCCCCCCCCATTTCACAAGTCACAACCACGTCATAAGCCCATTTCACCAGTCACAACCACGTCATAAACCCATTTCACCAGTCACAACCACGTCATAAGCCCCATTTCACCAGTCACAACCACGTCATAAGCCCCATTTCACCAGTCACAACCACGTCATAAACCCATTTCACCAGTCACAACCACGTCATAAGCCCCATTTCACCAGTCACAACCACGTCATAAGCCCCATTTCACCAGTCACAACCACGTCATAAACCCATTTCACCAGTCACAACCACGTCATAAACCCCATTTCACCAGTCACAACCACGTCAGAAGCCCCATTTCACCAGTCACAACCACGTCATAAACCCATTTCACCATCACAACCACGTCATAAACCCCATTTCACCAGTCACAACCACGTCAGAAGCCCCATTTCACCAGTCACAACCACGTCATAAGCCCCATTTCACCAGTCACAACCACGTCATAAGCCCCATTTCAGCAGTCACAACCACGTCATAGACCCCATTTCACCAGTCACAACCATGTCATAAACCCCATTTCACCAGTCACAACCACGTCATAAGCCCCATTTCACCAGTCACAACCACGTCATATGCCCCATTTCGCCAGTCATAACCACGTGATAAGCCCCATTTCACCAGTCACCACCACGTCATAAACCCCATTTCAATAATAAAATTAATAAATTTATCCTTAAATTGAAATTTTTTCCTGGAAAGTGTACTTAGCAACATAAGTATACGTTGCAATAGTTGTGAAATAGGCTACAGTTCGCACTGTACGAGTAAACATTTCAACATTTAGATATGTGGCTGTCACATTAGATATTTACATGCGATGATACGTCAAATAAGGTCTATCTTCCTGGTATCCTGATTGGTGGTATATGTAGAATGATGTGAGATGATTTCAGTAATGTGATATATTAAAACATATATCATTATGTCATGTACGCAGCATAATATGATGTTAGTGTGGTGTTTTTTTTCAGACTTAGGAATCCGGACAGTTGTATGACCATACATGACAACTTGTTGCATAACGTCAGTAGAACAATGTTAATGAAGATAACTTAATTATTAAATTTTAGATGCGAACGGTAACTCTTGCAATCTACTTCGGTATCGTCCGTAGCCTCTCCGGCTACGGGCGATACGGAAGTAGATTGCAAGAGTTACCATTCGGAACTATTTAATTTCGATATAAAAAATATTTACCTGAAAAAAAAACAAACCCATAGAGTGCAAGATATTTGAAAAGTTTCCGGGATGTGGATTAGGGAGTGGCAGGCACCCGGTGCATATGTTCTTCAAGAACGTGTTTTCGGTGTTTTAACGGGTTATTTCGGTATCTCTGGTGGCTTGGGTGCATTCTTACCAACATATAATTTACGTCACCTCCCGCAAGTTACACGTATAAGTACGAATTTGGATATTTTGACTGTAAGAAAGGGCCCGAATGTTCGGAAGGTGAACGTGAGATAGTTGACGATTTATGTCGTGTGTAAATATTGAGCATTATTAGTTGCACAAAACTATGTAAATCCACCCAACATCCACCCAAATACCTATATCATCTGTTCAAAGACCTGTGTCCAGATACACCTAGCCGCATCGCTTGCTTAAACATCCGAATTTACGTCGTAACTGTATATGACGCAGTACGCAATAGTGGGTGAGCCAGACCCATGAACAACGGTTATGACTATCACTTGCGGCGGGGGTGGGGGGAGCGGGCAAAGGAATACTATATTTTATTGAAAGGTATGTATCTCCAGATAATATTTCCGCTTGCTAGCGAACTGTAAGTCCTCGTTTATAGAGCTTATATCCATAAAGGTTGACCCTCACCCCCACCCCTAACAGCGACATTTTCTGCTCAAAACTATGCAATGTGAAGTTGCGCACCTGGGGCTTTAGATGCGGATTCATCCAGTATTCACAGAGTCATGGCCCTTGATTTAGTGAAAAGTGGGGATTTTCAACTTGTGTCGCGCGTATCTCCAAAAGTATTTCAGTTAGAGTCGCGAAACTTGGTACCATTACTCGTGATGACCAATAGTCGACAACACCTATAATAATGCTGTCGCCGTCCACAGGTTCATACAGTCTCCAGGATGGCACATTACAACTATAATCCTCTGCAACACTGCCGTGTACTAATAATCAAGGAGTATATGCATAATTTACATGCTGGAGCATGTTGTGTAAACAGTGAATGTCTGTGTCTGACCATGATGACAGAATCTACTGAAATGGAACTGCTGGTTCCATTACATTCCACCCCCCCCCCCCCCCACCTTAAAATCTGCACAACTTCCACGTTGTGCGTTTATGTAAGTACATACGGACATAATATTGCATCTGAATCGTTCGCATAAGTCCACTTTAAATGATTCATGATTACCCTAGCCATGTTATAATTTTCCCAGTTCTATTCAATTGTCAATGCATGGGGCATCATTTTCACCTCATAGTTTCTGTTCTCCGAAGGTGGCCATTTTTAACATGTACACATTAATGTAGGATCTTTCATATTTCGCTGTTGTAGCTAATTTAAATTACATATTAACATTACACAGTTCAGGTAATGCACACAGAGGACATCCAGGATTAATTGGGTTATTCTGGTCCTATTGTTGCACTCCGAGCTCCGCACACATCATCATCATAGCCCAGATACAAAAGAAAACTTTAACACCATAATACTAATCCCTAATAGTGCATCGCTAGCTACTCCGTATACTATTTCCAATGTGGAACCACCCCTATCCATTACGTGTACATTGTGATTCAAACGCCTGCCTCCAGTTACGACTATGCTTTACATTCATTACCCATGTTATAAATGCCACCTTCTGTAGAATGATTTTTACTTCACATGCCTGTCAATTATATCCATGCACAGTCCTAATCTAATGTTATGTATTTACTGGAAACAGTGAATGTCTGTGTCTGACCATGATGACGGAATCTACTGAAATGGAACTATCTACTGAAATGGAACTGGTGGTTCCATTACAATATAATACATTTTGTGCATATGTTTCATGAGACATTGCACATTTATCTAGGTACAAATTCACATGGCATGTCTTATTTATATAATTATATTGTACTTTGTACTGCGTGTGTAATTTTGCTTGAATACAGCCAGGTTTACGCCAACAAATACAATATCTATAGTTCGACCACTTTGTCCTGGCGTTGTTTACATGCCTTTGTTGGTATGGGTTGAGGCCTAGGGGTTAGCACACCTGACTTCCATTCCGGAGGTTGTGGGTTCAAACCTCTCCCGAGACGTGAAAAATACTAAGTTAAACATAGTATTTCCATCCCACGTCTGTCGGATGAGACTTGAAACTGTGGTTCCGTTTCTATATGACCTTAGCTGTACATGTAAGAAGTAAAACTTAGTAAACCGTAATTGCTGGTGACTAGATAGATATTTGGCATGTGAATTCCTTATGAGTTATGAAGAAAACACAAATAATATGTAAAAATGGACACGTAGTTATGTTAGAATGAATTTCAAGATTATGTTGCTTTATAATAATCCAAATTTCAAAGAGCCCGCAATGTTTAAGCCCCATATGCGATGCCCCCTATGCGATAGTAAGGGGGGGGGGGCATATAGCGTTGCTCTTGAGGTTCCGTACGTTCGTCCGTCCGTGTACAATTAAGTCGAAAAGTTTGTAAGATTTTCTCAGAGTCCAGTATGCCACGGGGGCATATCCATATTTTATAAACATACTGTCTAGTCTTTCTTATTTTTATTATATTTAATACAAGAAATAAACAAATATTGCCGATGCGATAATCGAACTGGGAACCCTCTGTTTCAAATGCGTCGTGTGTACATGTACTCATTATACCAGTTTAGCAAGTTTAGCAGAGCTGGTATCACTTGTATGTGCTCGGCAGCCCTGTTTATAACAATAACAAACGCCATTTGACCTACGACGAATGATGAGTTTTAAAAATAGCCTTTGTCTACAATAATAGCTATACTAACAACGCGCCAGAACAAAGTGGCAGACCTATACTCTCTTGTCAATTGAGATGACTCTTTGTCAGCATTTTTACTATATCGGGTGAATATACAGACCTAAGGCGGTGTTTATCAAGTTGTATAGATCCAGATGAGCCGGCTGTAACGAGCCATTTCTTCGGGATCTGCACGACTAAGCATCCCCTTTGTATAAATGGACTAGTCTGACAATTAGCGTCAGCTCTGTAACTTAATCACTACCTCTGTGGTTAGGGTTAAAACACAAATCATGATTCAAAAACAAAAATGCCGGAGTTATTGAATAAGGGTTGGTCCAATAGTGTCCCGCCGTTTCTGCAAATAATGGTGTAAGTTTCTGTTTGGTTTCATTTTTGGAACCCGTGATCACTTGTGTATACATGTATAAGCCAAACAGATTGCTGATACCTTCAGTGGTTCAATGAGAAATGTACTGAATCCTGTCATCCCTAGATAATCTTGCTATGGTAATTGTCCGACCAATCTACTATTCACAGCATGATTTAAGGCTAGTCCATTTATGAAATGGGCTGTTTTTTCTCTAAAAATATGAAAATTACTTGCAATACGTGCATATCCTGATGAGATGGCTCATTACGAAGCAGCTCATCTAGATCTACACTGCTTGCACACACAGCTATATAGGTATGTACTGTCAATAAGTATGTACAAGTTTCATTATCATCATACTAGTTTGTTATTACGGATTGTTACAGAGATGCTAGTAAGTGAACGCTTCTTACACGTGATCATTTGGAACACACTCCTACCATTAGACCCTTAGACCGCTATCTCATTTGTTTTTGTCGTCTGCTGTTTATTTTCTATTTTCCATTTGTATCATCAAAAACATGCTTGGACAGCACTTTATAATAATTTACAACATGTTTTGACAACACTTCAAACTCATTTCCTTTGGCAATGATTCTGAAGTGCTACCAAACCATGTTTTTATTGATAAATAAGTCAAGATATAAAAGCAACAGCAGACGACAATTGTAGTGAGTAGCGGTCTAAGGGTTAACATGATATGGACCTGAGCCAAGTGAGCTATTGTTACCGCTTTTCGTCCATCGTCCGTCCGTACAGAGTTGCTTCTCCTGCTGAATTGCTGAGCCGATGTTGGTCAAACTTCACAGAGATGAGGTTTTCACGAAGTAGTTATGCGTGGATGGTTGGTAGGGCGAACACGACGGCGTAAATTAACGGTAGCGGTTCCTGCTTATAATAATCAGGAGTGGCCTTGTTTGACCCTCTGGTAAGTTTTGATCGTTGGCTCTTTTGTTACCTGGGAGTTGAATTGGGTTATTGCCCATTATAAAAGTAGTAAGATTATTACTGATCCTACTGCTTTTGGGAGGGGATCAAGTGATTCTGGTGTGGCGAGGGTATGGCATCATATCAGGATTATTCTGATTTCAGGGCTGAATATATAGATTTCAAAATATTCAGTTCTGATTTTGGGATTTTCCCCCCATTTGTACAGGTAATGTATGGGATTTAGTACTAAACCCATTGACCCGGCCTTAAATGACCTTAACTGTTGTAGGTTGTTAAACCCTAGCAAACAAACAAACAGTAGTTAGGCGTAAGTAACGAAATGGCTGCCATTGAGGGCATGCGTGCCCCATGGACACATTTCTAGTGTTACCTCCAACCGTAAAATTGTTATGTCCCCATGACGAAAAGTCGTTCACCCATGATGTTTATGACTACGTGTGGCACATACTAGTATCAAAGATCCGGGGACTTTATATTAACCTATAGAATGAGGGAAACGTACTTATATTATGTCATCCTTTTAAATAAAAATATTGTTTGACGGCACATTAAAATCATTTCCTATGGAAGAGTAAAATGGAAATTAAAATTAACAGCAAACAACATTTATTTAAATTTATTTCAGCATTGTAAGAGATATCGGTGAACAAAATTATATGCCTTTTAAAGTGTTCCAATATTTGGTTGTATAAACTGGAATTTCTTCACACGTATTGGGATCCCAGCGCTATTTTTAGCACACATGTAGCTGTCATCATATATATGTGTCATATTGACATTCCCTAGGAATATAATACACAATAATGTTAACCCTTAGCCTGCTGATCACGAAAACTGCTGTCTGCTGTTGCTTTATATTTTTGCCCTGTTTCTCAATAAAAACATGGTTTGACAGCTAATGGAAATGATTCTAAAGTGCTGTCAAAGCATGTTTTTGATGAGAAAAATCGAAAATAAAACATAAACAGCAGACGACAACATTTAATTCAGCAGGCTAAGGGTTTATCATATTGCACGTATACACAGGATACCGCAGTGTAAATGATCGTATTCAAGGTTGAATGTATGGTATTACACCCTTGACGCGCCACAAAATTTATTGTCAACATATTGTTGTTTTTTAGCTCGCCTGCACGAAGTGCAGAAAAGCTTATGGCATACCCCCGGCGTCGTCGGCGTCGGCGTCGTCCACAAACTTAACGTTGGGTAAATGTCTTATAACTTCTGTTTCCTTTCATGGAACACCTTGTTATTTCATACATGCATTCCTCAAATGACCCTGTATCATGCTGTAGCAAATCCATGACCTACCACCAAGCCCTTACTCCAAGGTCAAGGTCACAAATTTGGCACATTCATAAACTTAACGTTGGGTAAATGTCTTATAACTTCTGTTTCATTTCATGGGACACCTTGTTATTTCATACATGCATTCCTCAGATGACACTCTATCATGCTGTAGCAAATCCATGACCCACCACTAAGCCTTTACCCCACGGTCAATGTCACAAACTTGGCACGTTTCATAAACTTAATGTTGGGGTAAATGTTGTGTTACTTCTGTTTCTTTACACTTTGAACACCTTGTTATTTCATATATGCATTCATCTGATGATACTCTATCGTGATATAGCAAATCCATGACCCAGCAGCCATCCCTTACTCAAAGGTCAAGGTCACAAACTTAGCACATTCATAAACTTAACGTTGGGGTAAATGTCTTATAACTTATGTTTCCTTTCATGGAACGCCTTGTTATTTTATACATGCATTCCTCAGAGATGACCCTATATCATGCTTAGCAAATCCATGACCCACCACCCAGCCCTTACTCCGAGGTCAAGGTCACAAATTTAGCACTTTCATAAACTTAACGTTGGGGTAAATGTCTTATAACAAATGTTTTCTTTCATGGAACGCCATGATATTTCATACATGCATTAATCTGATGATACTCTATCGTGCTATAGCAAATCCATGACACACCGCCCACCCAATCGTTACCCCAAGGTCAAGGTCACAAACTTAGCATGTTCATAAGCTTAACGTTGGGGTAAATGTTGTGCACCTTCTGTTTATTTAACGGGAACGCCTTCATATTTCATACATACATTCAACTGATGATACATGTACTCTATCGTGTTGTACCAAATTCATGACCGATCGCCCACCCCTTTCCCCAAGGTCAATGTCACAATCTTAGCACATTCATAAACTTAATGTTGGGGTAAATGTATTATAACATAAGTTTCCTTTCATGGAACACATTGATATTTCAAATATGCATTCACCTGATGATACTCTATTATGCTATAGCAAATCCATGATCCACGGCCCATCCCTTACATGTACCCCAAGGTCAATGTCACAAACTTAGTATATTCATAAACTTAACGTTGGGGTAAATGTCTGTTTCTTTTCATGGAACGCCTTGCTATTTCATACATTCCTTAGATGACCCTCTATCATGCTGTAGCAAATCCACAACCCACCACCCAACCCTTACCCAAAGGTCAAGGTCACAAACTTAGCATGTTCATAAACTTAATGTTGGGGTAAATGTTGTGTAACTTCTGTTTCTTTACACTTTGAACACCTTGATATTTCATACATGCACTTTTCTGATGATACTCTATCGTGCTATATCAAATCCATGACCCACCACGCAGGCCTTACCCCAAGGTCAAGGTCACAAACTTGGCACATTCATAATTCTAACATTGGGTAAATGTTTTATAACTTATGTTTCCTTTCATGGAACACCTTGTTATTTCAAAAATACATTCATCAGATGACCCTCCACCATGCTGTAGCAAATCCATGACCCACCACATAGCCCTTACCCCAAGGTCAAGGTCACAAACTTGGCACATTCATAAACTTAACGTTGGGTAAATGTCTTATAACTTCTGTTTCCTTTCATGGAACACCTTGTTATTTCATACATGCATTACTCAGATGAACCTCTAGCATTATGCAGCAAATCCATGACCCATCACCTAGCCCTTACCCCAAGGTCAATGTCACAAACTTGGCACATTCATAAACTTAACGCAGGGGTAAATGTCTTATAACTTTTGTTTCCTTTCATGGAACACCTTGTTATTTCATACATACATTCCTCAGATGACACTCTATCATGCTGTAGCAAATCCACAACCCACCACCCAACCCTTACCCAAAGGTCAAGGTCACAAACTTAGCATGTTCATAAACTTAATGTTGGGGTAAATGTTGTGTAACTTCTGTTTCTTTACACTTTGAACACCTTGATATTTCATACATGCACTTTTCTGATGATACTCTATCGTGCTATATCAAATCCATGACCCACCACGCAGGCCTTACCCCAAGGTCAAGGTCACAAACTTGGCACATTCATAATTCTAACATTGGGTAAATGTTTTATAACTTATGTTTCCTTTCATGGAACACATTGTTATTTCAAACATACATTCATCAGATGACCCTCCATCATGCTGTAGCAAATCCATGACCCACCACATAGCCCTTACCCCAAGGTCAAGGTCACAAACTTGGCACATTCATAAACTTAACGTTGGGTAAATGTCTTATAACTTCTGTTTCCTTTCATGGAACACCTTGTTATTCCATACATGCATTACTCAGATGAACCTCTATCATTATGCAGCAAATCCATGACCCATCACCTAGCCCTTACCCCAAGGTCAATGTCACAAACTTGGCACATTCATAAACTTAACGCAGGGTAAATGTCTTATAACTTTTATTTTGTTTCCTTTCATGGAACACCTTGTTATTTCATACATACATTCCTCAGATGACACTCTAGCATGCTGTAGCAAATACATGACCCACCACCCGGTCCTTACTCCGAGGTCAAGGTCACAAACTTAGCACATTCAAAAACTTAACGTTGGGGGTAAATGTCACTTAATAACATCATTTTTCTTTCATGAACGCCTTAGATATTTCAATCATAGCCATTCATCGATGATACTTTTATCGTGCTATAGCAAATCCATGACCCACCGCTCACCCAATCGTTACCCCAAGGTCAAGGTCACAAACTTGGAACATTCATAAACTTAACGTTAGGGTAAATGTCTTATAACTTCTGTTTCCTTTCATGGAACACCTTGTTATTTCATACATGCATTCTATCTTGCTATAGCAATTCAGTGACCAACCCCCACCCCTTACCCCAAGGACAAGGTCACAAACTTGACACATTGATAAAATTAACGTTGGGGTAAATGTCTGATACATTAACAACTGTTTCCTTTGATGGAACGCCTTCTTATTTCATACATACCTTCCTCAGATGACCCTCTATCATGCTGTATCAAATCCACAACCCACCATTCAACCCTTAACCCCAAGGTCAAGGTCACAAACTTAGCATGTTCATAAACTTTACATTGGGGTAAATGTTGTGTAACGTCTGTTTCTTTACACTTTGAAAGCTTTGATATTTCATACATGCATTCATCTGATGATCCTCTATTGTGCTACAGCTAATGTATGACCCACCCCACCCCTTTCCGCAAGATCAACATCATAAACTTAACTTTGGAGTAAATGTCTGTTTATAACTTCTGTTTCTTTACAGGGAACACCTTCATATTTCATGCATGCTTTCATCTGCTAATACTCTATTGTGCTACAGCAAATCCATGACCCACCCCCGCACCCCTTTCCCCAAGGCCAAGATCATAAACTTAGCACATGTATACATGCATTCCTCATGTGAATAGCCATCATGCTTTAGACAATCACCAACTTAGTGTGTTCAGAAACTTAACGCTGGGTTAAATTTTGTTTTCCTTCTATTTTCAGGGAGCGCATTGATATTTCATACATGCATTCATCTTAATATGCTATATCATGCTATATCAAATCCACGACCCACCTCCCACCACTGACCTCAATGTCAAGGTCCATCGCACACCCCTTATCCCAAGGTCAAGTTATATAATATTCATGTTTTTTATACAACTGTGACAAGTTTGAATGAAGGCTGCCAACAGGCGAGCTTCGTTGTCTTCTGACAACTATTGTTATCTTATATTTATCTCATTTAACGCAACATACCTAGGTGTATGTCTGTAATATTGCGTTTAGTTAAATATGAATAGTTCATGATTTATAACATAATCTCGGGTATCCAAACATAGGTGTGCCTGCTGTACATTCCAGTGGTCGGTAGTGCATAGCCCAGTGTGCTTGTCAATTAGTACACGGCAGTGTATGTAACGTTATTTAAATTGAGTACAGCTCGAACAGATGGCGACTACGATTATTGCATATTTTCATCGTAGTCGCCATAAGTTCGAGCCTGTTCGGAGGAAGTACTTGGGCCTTCTTCTCTTCCATCGGCGCTTAAATGATCGCAATTTTGCATTATAAACTATGCATGCAGTCGCCATATGTAGTGTGGAATAATGGCCAATAAATATGAATTTCCCACGACCCAATTTCCAACTAATCAGTGTCCTGCTCTTGCACATTTCTATCGAACATTGCTACTTTTCATTTCGCATATCTGTAAAATATCGGGCGTTTGCTCCATGTGTTTTTGTAGTGCTTCCACCTGGGAATAGTATTGTGGTCTAATTTCCCACTTCTAGATAAGAACGATATGGAGACATTTGCTGGAATTTGTTCTAAAGAATCCGTGCTAGCATTGGAATGCTGCATGTTGGCCGCCATTTTGGAGACAGCCTGTGGCCAGGTAACTATGTGGGTGGAGCCTAATTTTGGCAAGCTTAGCAACTCGGCTCCATGAATTAGTTTGCGTTTGTGCTAGTGATTTATGTGTATAATGCTGCCACCTGCGGACCGTACACTGCTGGATGTGCCGTTTTACAGGTTATGCCACCTCTGTTTTCGCACCACGATATCGAGAATACCAGGCGTGTGTCTTTTTATATGAAGTTCATCAGACAAGGATTGGAAACGCGTAGGAATTCCGAGGCTCGCCGAGGAATTCCTACCATTTCCGAGTCGAGCCTGATAAACTTGATATTAAAAGACACTAGCCCGATATTATATTGATCAGGTAACCTTGTATGCAAGGAAATTACCATAGATGACGTCATTAAATATGGACAGAGCTCGGACTTGTTTACGTTAAGTCATTGCACTGACGTCAATCGGTAACGTCACGTGGCGTCATCCGACCTGTGGAACGTCAGTTTTTACTTCGTTATAACCCGCATGTTTGTATCGGGTCAATGCCTGATACAACAATATGTTATCAGTCAGTTCGCATTTGGTCAATACAGGGCAGTTACCTGATAAAAATGCGAATTACCTGTGGGAGATTTGTGATCGGCGTGCTATTTTTGGTTTGGCAGTTTGGCAGTCTATGACACATAAACAACAAATTCAGCAAGCATAACCATCATAGTTTTTTTCTCCATGGTCTTGAAATCAAATACAAAATGGAAATGGCCACCATATATTTTTTTATTTTGTCCCAAAATGAATATTTCAATAATATTTGCCATCAAATTGCGCAGATATGATGACTGAATATTGTTATGTACGAAACATGCTATTATTACGAGGTTGAATTCTCGTAGTCTGTTTGTTTGGATTGCATAAGTGTTCTTCGTTGTTTTTTTATACGAGGAATTAACTCATTCTTTCCAAATAATGAATTTAACAAATAACCACGTTTAACAGTTTTATTTTGTATGTTTCTTGTTTGTTGTCATGTCAATAAATTACCAAATACAAATGTAACATGCTTAATATCTCCAAAGCCACTGTCAGCGCGCCAAACGGCGGATGTATATCGGTGTATTAATTTTACATTATGTTTCCTTGTGAACAACTATCTTGCAACTCTCGGAATATATTTCCAATTTTCATCCGAAAATTGAAAACATACTGGATACACTAGATTAACCAATGAAATTGTTTATTATGCACCACGTGATATCAGAATGTATTTTCTCATTTACATATTGGTCATATGACGTTGGTTTAGGGTCCCGGGTCTCACCGTGGACAAAGAGTCAAACTGTCTTTGTTGCAATCTCTGGAATGAGATTACTTATCAAACCTGAGTGTACTTATCGGTTCTCAGCTTCGACGGTTTATGGCTTAATCTTGACAGCGTTGCCTAACATACAGACGAATTAATCACCATGTGATATGCAGATTTTCTACTTTAATATCTGTAAAAATTAAAAGAACTTTCCCAATTCTTTGAATAAAAGTTCAATATTATTCCCGACTTGAAATAAATACGATATTTAGAATCCATGTAAAATAACAAACAGTCTGATATGAATATTGACCGAAATCGACCAATAATTATATATTTGACATCTTTGTTAAATTATTCTCTCTTAAATAACAAAACCGTTTTGCGACCTATGCAGACCCAGATCAGCCTGCACATCCGCGCAGTCTCATAATGACCTACACCGCTCGCTACTGTATGCTGCGGACCAAATTCAAGTTCATAACAATTTTCCCCCTCTTCTTTTAAAATGCGACCCCGCATTAATCTAAATACACATCCAATTGACGGATATTATTAAATGTATTACATTGAGGTTAAATCCACCAGCTATTGTTCGTGTACCATTATGGTTTAGACAATGATATTTGATTGTATAGGCCATGTGCAATTTTGTAATTGTTGTGATTGTTTGTTGTCTCTGTATTTATTATAATAATTCACACAGTCATCCGCAGAACATACATATATTTGATATATATTTTTAGTGACTATTATCAATTTATTTGATTTACCTCACCTATAGTTCAGACGCAGTGACATATTAGACTGCATTTTGCCTAAGATTGCTGACAAGAGCAATATATGTTGTGTAGCTGATTGAATACAGAGATAACGCTCAACAGACATATACTCTGGTACATTTGTGATACAGTATTGTCCCGATATATGCAGACAGCAATTACAGAATGACTGTGTGGCCTATACAAGTACATGGATCCTATATTGGCATGAATCCTATACTGGTATTGACAGAGCTATGAAATCTTTATTGAATGGTTATTTCTCTGCCAAGGACGAAATAATTACCTCTGAAAAATGTAATGGGAAATATTTTGTGAACACATGACTTGTTTGCAAATACACAAATACGATAAATGCATTATATACACAGTGTGAGAATCGTGTCCATGGTGGCATTTAAAATGTATAAAATATAAACGTATTGCAAAATTTTAAATACAATCATGCAGATTTTTTTTCCTTACCTTAACTTCGAAGGTTTTTTTATTAAAAATGCACTAGAGAAGATTGTAAAGACGCAATGTATCGTGATTAAATCCGACACAATTTGTATTTATTTCCACCTATCAAAGTAATTATAAGTATGGATTTTCCAAACAAACATTTTAACAGCTAAATATACTATATTAGCGGCATTTCCGCTTTATCCTGGTTATTCCAGATAGCAATATAATTCTATTATATATATGTTATTGAAAAATAAATAAATAAAATTATTAACGATTGCATAATTCAAAATGGTCGCATTACTTTATCAAATTATTAATATACACACGGATATCCAGCGTGCATATGATAAACAAAACTTTATTGTTTGTTAGAAATTGTGAAACATAATGACTACAGCTAATTGTACACGTATTTGTCATTCTGACATGTTATATCGTAGCATTATTGACCTTGTTGTATTCTGTAACGATGTGTTACCTGTTACTGTGTGGTATGCATTTCTATTACTTCTATTACTTAGCACATTCATACATGCATTGCTCATGTGAATAGCTATCATGCTGTAGAAAATCACCAACTTAGTGCGTTCATAAACTTTACGTTGGGTTAAATTTTGTTTTACTTCTATTTTCAGGGAGCGCATTTATATTTCATACATGCATTCATATTAATATGCTCAATTATGCTATAGCAAACCCACGACCCACCTTGCACCACTGACCCCAATGTCAAGGTCCACCGCACGCCCCTTAACCTAAGGTCATGTTATATAATATTCATGTTTTTTTTTTTATGCAACTGTGCCAAGTTTTAGTGAAGGCTGCAACAGGCGAGCTTCGTTGTCTTCTGACAACTCTTGTTAATTTTCGGACTCTGTATCCTTGTCCACGCAATAAGTCGAGTTCTACTTGACGGATCGTAACCAAATTTGGTTTACATGTTTATCACGTCAAGATGAGTTATCTCCCCTTGTTGACTGGCCTTGCCTCGACGGGCGTATATTGTGACCTTCGGCACTCTTGTTCATTAAATATATTTACAGAAATTTACAGAAATTTATATTTCCTGTGACGTCGAAATATTTTGTAAATCATACTTCTCATGAAATATCCCATATGCTCTTGAGTACAAAATCACACGGCGTGTCTCATATGACGTAGCTGTTGGACAGACGTAAAACCTCAGTCATTCCCACAATCAATGATCTTGTTATTGTAGACGATAGCGATGGTGAAGAAGAGGTAATAGTCACCAACAGATGTGCCCTCGTCTAGGAGGTACGCTCGTTGTCCACATTGTTATGGTGTGATTCTATTATCCCTTTCAGGTCGTTGTCCACATTGTTTTAGTTTGATTCTATTAACTGTAGCTGGATTTTAACCCTTTCACCCCGAAGTAACTGGAATGGATTATTATATGTTAATTTTGCAGTCCATTTATGAAAAGGAGGTGTTTTTGCTCTCAAAAATATGAAAACGTCTTGCAAAAGCGCAGATCCAGATGAGACGGCTCATCATCAGCCGGCTCATCTGGATCTACTCTGTTTGCCAATACCACTATACAGGTATGTAGTGTTGAAGGGTTAACTGTGACTGGGCTGAATGAAGACTCCAGGGCACAACAAGTGTCTTCACCTTACAGTTACTCCCATTTTGTTCTAATCATGGCGACTAACAAATTGATATTTTTTACAAAAAGATAAAACCCTTGCAACACTGAGTTAAATTTTGTCCTTTTTGTCGCGCCTTCTGCTAAAGCAGGCGCGACAAATGGACAAAATTTCACTCAATGTTACAATGTTATTTTACCCGAACAATGTCATATCTAACGAATGGACGAAAAACATATGCCTCCCTAAATTATAACCTGGGACGTGGGAATGTACCTTTAAGTTTATGAACATGCTAGGTTTGTGACCTTGGCCTTGGGGAAAGGGGTGTTGGGGAGGGGGGGGGGGTTCATGGATTTGATATAGCACGATAGAGTATCATCAGATGAATGCATGTATGAAAATATCAAGGCGTTCCCTGTAAAGAAACAGAAGTTATTAAAAATACATTTACTCCAACGTTAAGGTTATGATGTTGATCTTGGGGAAAGGGGTGGGGAAAGGGGTTGGGGGGGGGGTGGGTCAAGGATTGTCTGTAGCACAATATAGGATCACATGAATACATGTATGAAATATCAAAGTGTTGCCTGTAACTAAAGAGAAGTTACACAACATTTACCCCAATGTTAAGTTTATGAACATACTAAGTTTGTGACCTTGACCTTGTGGTAAGGGTTGGGTGGTGGGTCATGCATTTGCTACTGCATGATAGAGGGTCATCTGAGGAATGCATGTATGAAATATCAAGGCGTTCCATGAAATGAAACAGATGTTATAAAACATTTACCCCAATGTTAAGTTTATGAATGTACTAAGTCTGTGACCTTGGGTTAAGGGAAGGCGGTTGGTCATGGACGATAGCTATATCACGATAGAGTATCATCAGATTAATGCATATTTGAAATGTCAAGGCGTTCCATGAAAGGAAACAGATGTTACAATAAATTTACCCCAATGTTAAATTTATGAACGTGCTAAGATTGTGACCTTGAACTTGGGGAAAGGGGTGGGCGGTGGGTCATGGATTTGCTATAGCACGATAGAGTATCATCAGATGAATGCATGTATGAAATATCAAGGCGTTCCATGAAAGGAAACAGATGTTATAAGACATTTACCCCAACGTTAAGTTTATGGATGTGCTAAGCTTGTGACCTTGACCTTGGGGCAAGGGATGGCCGGTGGGTCATGGATTTGCTACATCATGAGGGTCATCTGAGGAATGCATGTATGAAATAACAAGGTGTTCCATGAAAGGAAACGTAAGTTATAAGACATTTACCCCAACGTTAAGTTTATGAATGTGCCAAGTGTGTGACATTGACCTTGGGGTAAGGGCTGGGTGTTGGGCCATGGATTTGCTACAGCATGATAGACGGTCATCTGAGGAATGCATGCATGAAATAACAAGGTGTTCTATAAAAGGAAGACATTTACTCAACGTTAAGTTTGTGGACGCCGACGCCGACGCCGACGACGTAAGGGGTATGCCCTAAGCTCTTCTGCACTTCGAGCAGGCGAGCTAAAAACGTACACGAGGGCCAAATCAGGCAAGCTTGGATTAAGCGATGACTCATTTTACCAAATCTGAAAATGCTTCACCCAAGGATCGTAATTACTATGAAATTTGGCCAGTATCGGCCATGTGGTTCCTGAGAAAAAGACGTTCAAAATCTCGAATAAATGGACCTTTTGACGGCCATCATGGACGACATAATCATCCGATTCCGACAAATATTGCACCAGAGCAATCGTCTCATCGATACCTTCAATTTGATATATTGGGGAATTAGCTGAGGTCTGTAAAATCGAAAGAGATTTCGTTATCTTCAAAACCTTTATTACTCTTCAGCATGTGAATTGCAACTGCCGAATATTTTAAACAAGTGTAACATTTCAACATACGTGTAATAGCATGATATAGATATGTTGTATGGACCATCACGACTATAACTGCCATGACAGGTGGTACTCGATTGACTTCTTATGGGGAAAATTAACTCGGGGCATGTTTATAAATTAATGCTGTATTCTCGGACAATTTTCCGTTCATTCTAAGTAAAACTCGAAGTAGTGTGATGGCATTATAGTCAACAGAGTCCACCATATAACAGTCAAGCCAGATATTCCATACACATACTAATGAGAATATGTTAACACAGGCGATCTGAATATAAAAGAGCTAAATACACACACACGACTATCTTAGCTCACATTATAAACCAGGTAATTTATAAACCAGGTAATTTATTAAACGGATGACGTAAGTTTAAACCTTAGTGCGTGCAGAGATGTTATGTTTTGTGGAATCCCTATTGGTTTGTTTAATTAGTTTAATCCTTAGTAATGGCTATGTGAACTTCATATTGAAACAAGGACTGTGTATACATGTGTGATCAGAGCTGTTTAATATAGATGTAGTTTATGACACAGTAGATTTGTAGCTTATATTCAAGACTGGGAATTGGCTTGATTACTGTATCCTAAGGATGTGATGCAGTAATTTCCAATCCAGACTTAGTCAACAGACCGACTAAGATTTACCAGTAATATTGGCATGGCATGTGCCTATATATCATTATTTAACTACGCATAAATTACAAGGCATGCAAGCTTGTAATGCATATGGTACTGCATATTGTCACACATCAGTATCAATACTGGTAGGATGTCAACCAATATTTTGCTACTTCCGTTAAACTGAATTTTGAACAGGTTGTGGTTATAAGAGCGTATCACTCTATCCAAATAGAAAACAATGCATGGCATAATTATATCCTCGCAGAACAAACATGAATACATTTTTTTCACACAGATATATACTGTACATACAGATAACAATAACGCATGAGCAGTAATTTTGTTGACGCAGATTGTAACGTAGCAATATGTATCCTAAATAGAACAATTTCCAAAACTTATCATAATCCTAACAATGTATCATTAAATCGGAAAGATATTTAATGGAAATTTAGTAAAATGACTTATAATAAAACATTTCCATTTATTAATAAAATATATTTATAAGGCGTACTTACTGACATAATGTCATAATTGTAACTCTAAAACTTTGCATCCATTTTCAGACCATTTCAGAGGCAACTGCATATTTTCATAATTTCTGCGTAAGTTTTTTAACACACATATAAGGGTCTAACAAACATTTCAAACAATGGGACTTAAACCCGTTATAATAATAGTTTGAGCTTTAGAATGTTATCCCAGTATACATGTTGTTTAGATTCTCACAGAAAAATGAGTGTGATGAGGAGTTAAGACTGGTCACAAATCCCTTAAGCTCCATTTCTCCAGTCACAGCCACATATGAGACAGGCCATGTGATTTGTTGCATAAGAACATGTGCGATTTTTCATGAAATCTATTTACATAAACTGTGATATTTTCTGTAAATGACGTCGAAAGATGACGTAATTTCGTCAACTTTCGAAGTCTAATACGGAAAATATTGTAAATATTTTTCATGAAAAGTCGCACATGTTCTTAGGTAGAAAATCACATGGCGTGTCTCATATGTCAATCAATCGCACCATTTTATTTGATGAACTTTCCAAAAACGTGCATTATATTCAAGTACATACTACCAGAATCTGTGATAAACAGGGTAGACAATTCTGCATTTTCGATATACATGTACCAGTAAGGAAACATTGTGCAGATCCTGGTGATATAGCTCGGTATGTGTCCGCTCATCTGGACCTACACTGTTTGCCATGACACTATATGAGTTTGTGGTGGTGAAATGGTTACATCCCCAGTAAGTTCTATCAGTCGATTAGTCAGTAATATTTAATTATGATAATCTACATAACCCCAGGTGATTGTCCAGACATATGTCTAAAATAACAAGAGGGCCATGATGGCCATAATTCGCTAAACTGACTCCGTGAACACCAGAGGAGAATGTGACATTGAGTTCATATGTGTTTTAAAAAAATTGTGCTATTTTTATATGGCGGTCATCTTGGATTAAGCGATGACTCATTTTACCAAATCTGAAAACACTTCACACTAGGATCTTAACTTACTATGAAGTTTGGCCAGCATCGGCCATGTGGTTCTGAGAAAAAGACGTTAACAATATTGAATAAATGGACCTTTTGGCGGCCATCATGGACGACATAATCATCTGATAAATATTGCACCAGAGCAATCGCCTCATCGATACCTTCAATTTGATATATGACATGTTATATGACATATTAGGTCAAAAATAAAATTTGACCACTATTTATGCTATTTTAGACGGCGGCCATCTTGGATTACGTAATGGCGTCATTTTAACAATTTTGTAATCCCCCTACCTAAGGACCATGACCATGAAATTTGGCGACTATAGGCCCAATGGTTACCGAGGAGAAGACGTCTGAAAATGTTCACGGACGACGACGACGGACACATTGTGGTCACAATAGCTCACGTGAGCTTCTCTCAGGTGAGCTAAAAATGCATGTAGATAGCCAAAGTAATGTGATACATAGTAAGTATATAGTCGTCATAAGCCAAACTGAAGTCATAAGCCATACTGAAGTAGATTATTGATAAACATTTGTGAACAACATCATTCAATGTATATATAAACAGGGCTCCAGATAAGGAATTAGTTTGTTTGTTTGTGTATTGGTATTTAACGGCCTAGCAACAGCTACATGTAAGGTCATATAAGGCCGCGCAAACGGGTTCAATCCCATTTTAACCTGCTGCATTGGGGGGGGGGGATCCCAAAATCAGAACGGAATATTTACATCGAGAACAAATATATTCAGCCCTGAAATTAGAATAACCTGACCTGGTGCCAGGTCCGTTCAACACCAAGTCACTTGGCCCCTTCCCCTAAAATAGTAGGAATTAGTAATTGAGTATTTTCACTCCATCACTTCTGAAACAATTGGGTATTTCAAAATTTTAATTGGGTATAATAAAATCACACTACTGTTTGCACTTCAACAGACAACAATTATTGAATACTTTGCTTCAAAATGAAAACATGTCTTGGCATTTCATTAGAATTTTCTCCTTGGAGACAATTCTAATGAAATACCAAGATGTGTTTTCATGGAAAACTAAGAAAAATATGCTATATTTATTTGTGGTCTGTTTATTGTTTTCTGCAGCATGATAAATGTACCACAAAGTCGTTGTCGCTTTTTGATACCCGCTACTTCTGATTTCAATTGGGTTTTTGTCAATTTTAATTGGGTATTTCAGCAAATACGCAGCTTATCTGGAGCTCTGTACAAAATAAATTACAATAAAATGGTTAACATTATGATTAAATATTACAATGTACAAGATTTATTGTATTCAGAAATATGTGTGACCTGTTGTATATGGAACGCCAAATCTACATAAACTCAAATATATATTGCTAGCTCTAAATATTTAGAGCTAGCAACAAATATTTGGAGCTAGCAATAAATATTTGGAGAGCTCTCGAAATAATTTGGAGAGCTCTCGAAATCAATTAATGATATCTCTAAATCATTTGGAGAGCTCTCGAAATCATTTGGAGAGCTCTCGAAATCAATTAATGATATCTCAAAATCATTTAGAGCTCTCGAAATCATTTGTAGCGAGAATTATATAACTTTGATTTGGAGAGCTCTCTAATTCATTTGGAGCTATCTCTAAATCATTTGGAGAGCTCTCCAAATCAATTAATGATATCTCGAAATACTTTAGAGAGCTCTCCAAATCATTTGTAGCGAGCGTTATATAACTTGATTTGGAGAGCTCTCTAAATCATTTGGAGCTATCTCGAAATCATTTGGAGAGCTCTCGAAATCATTTGTAGAGCTCTCGAAATCAATTAATGATATCTCGAAATAATTTGTAGCGAGCATTATATAACTTTGATTTGGAGAGCTCTCTAAATCATTTGGAGCTATCTCTAAATCATTTGGAGAGCTCTCGAAATCAATTAATGATATCTTGAAATCATTTGTAGCGAGCATTATATAACTTTGATTTGGAGACCTCTCTAAATCATTGGGAGCTATCTTTAAATCATTTTGAGAGCTCTTGAAATCATTTGGAGAGCTCTTGAAATCATGTCGAGCTATCTCTTAAAGGTACATGCCCACTCAGTAGGCACAAATGGTTACTTACATCAGAGACATCATCTGACACATCTGGCAAAATAAACATTCATTCATCGTTATTCCACGTATTGATTGGCATTATTATACATTTTATATTAGCCGTAAATGCATACATTGATATCAGGGGCGATAACCGTGATTCATTAAAATGTTAACGGACATTACTATTTATTCTCTGTATTTATCTTTTGATGTGCAATGATCATACTTGATAAACTGTCGAAAATATATTTTTTTCAGGTGACACATTTAATTAGTATAAATAATTAAAAAATATCATGCCTCATTTGCATATGAAAATAGCCTGATACCACCGCGCGTCACTAACAGTAAAATAAATATTACTAATTGATTATATCTGTATAGCGAACACTTGTAATTTTTAGAACTGGTGGAACAATTATACACTTTTAATTATTTTATAAAGAACTGTTTGTGCCTACTGCGTGGGCATGTACCTTTAATTCATTTCGAGCTAGCAATATATAATCTTATTTGGAGCTACCATTAAATCGCTTGAAACTATGAAAACGATGTCTCCCTGAATTATTGAATTACGCATTGAATTACACAGCACTATTTACCCAAATATACCCAAATCTTCATTAAAAATAACATTTATGATTATATTATATACTGTTTCTACAATATATCATTAGTACATCATATAATAACCACATTTTGATAGAAAAATATGAAGAATAAAGCACATATTTCTGCGGGAAAACGATTAATATAGCATTATTATAAAGGGAGACTACCGAGACACATTAATTATGTCTCAGTTGTCTAACCTTAAGTTATCATCGACCATGATTGTATATCGCACATAATGTGGTCGTGGCTGGAGACATGTGGTTTATTGGTTTTGCGACCAGTGTAGATCCAGATCAGCATGTGCATCTGCAGTCTGATCAGCATCTGCAACAATCGTCATTCCATAAATGAAACCCCCAGTCATGCTTCGAACAAGCAATGTATGTCGTTACCAGCCTACAGAAGGGATCTATTTAATCAGAACCTACACTGGTCACAATTTCGATAAACCCCATTTATCCAGTCACAGCCAAATATACATATAGGCCGCGCTCTGGGAAAACCAGCCTTAATGACAAAATTTTCGATTTTCACTTTTTTACATTTTCTGATGCGGACACCTTTCAAAAACAAGATTCTGAAAAGAAAATGCAATTATTTTTCATAGTTTTTGTTTTATCTCACTTTTTATAGCACCATGTGAATCAAGCACGGAAAAAAAAAAGTAACGTCATCGAGAAAATGACGTTGTTGAAAACGACGACGTTTGTACAATGCAACTCAACAGCCTACAATACTTTGCTGATATTAGTTACATTAAATGTATCTACAAGTGTTAGTATGTATACTATAAAACATTGAACAGAATAAAACAATGATATGCACATGTAGTGAACAAAACAAACGCACCACCACTATCGATTTTAAATCTATAATTAGCCGACCTGCGGCTTCGTAATTTGCCACCATCGCCATAATAGATTCATAATGACATACATGTGTCGTCAGAAAGAAACATTGCACTTATTTCAGAATTTAGGCCAGAATATAATTGACGTCATTTACAGTTAATTGTGACGTCATTTATTGATGTAGACATTAGTCACCAAAGACCAAAAAACTAAACGACATTCCTGGTGTTTGAAATAGTAAATTATATGCACATCGTGTCGGTGATTGAAACAAATTCATTTGTTTTCTGTAGAAATGAATGACCAGAATTTGAATAGGCCTATGGCTGCACAGAACTATCCATTACTATGTATTTTTATATTTGTGTGGGTTTGAATTTTTGATAATGGGTTTACCATTTGAAAAAAAATTATATTTTCATAAACATGCAATATTTATACATCAATGGAGGGAAAATGTGGAGATGTAAGGAAGGAAAAGGACTCGGAAAGGGGGGCGTTAAACAGGAAACTGTTGCGTGATAACATCAAGGGTATCTATCACAAAGCCAGCTATCCGCCGTTTTGGCTCGCCGATGTGGTGTGAAGCGAATCTCTGGCCTGATCTACGAAGAGACCCGTGAGGTGTCCTCAAGGTTTTCCTCGAGATACATTCTCGAGGATCTAATTACACTGAGCACGCCAAGGGGAAGACTTTAGCCGCCATAATACTTCCACGTAATCTGAACAGGACCGTTTAGCACAATTAGTAAAGAGCGCGCACATGCGCACCGGGTTCGATCCTTAATGTGTAAGTACATTTATATCTGATGGTGATCGCCAGACAGGATACGTTTGTTTTCTTTGAGATTTCCGGTTTCAACACAAAATAAGAAACATACAGACGCCTCCGTCTACACCGACTACAATTGTTCTCGCGTTTGTTTGTAATTATTGTATAGATAATTATAAATAAAGTGTAAAGGCCCTAAACGGCTCAGTATTACAATTTTCCGATTTTTTCAAACACAAAAACTTGTTGTTTGGCAACTGATTTAGTACACAAAACTAACATATACTGCCTAATAGATACATCTCAAGTCTTGATATTTACATCTTAATCGCAATGTGAAGACAACAAAAACTTGTTTTGTGTACCACTCAGTGCAAAATATCAATATTGTCAAATTAATTCCCGTAACCCAACGGCTTCGGCTCTGAAGCGAGTTGATAAACTCCGGCTATCGGATTTCATCGGCCGCGAATCAGCGAGTTGGGCAGTTGACCCGATTCGGAAAATCGATCGGACTTTGAACACGCACCTGCTGTTTGTTTATCAACACATATTGATATTTTCATCGACTACAAACTCATTTTTGTACCAAAATGAATGTAAACAGTTTCAAAATGTGTGTAAATAGAAACCTGTTTGATTTATGAGTGGGAAAACCCAATAGGAGGCCAAATTCGGCAACTTGAGCCGTATTGGGGCTTTAAAAGAAATATTCGAAATATAATTACATACTAAAAAATACCGGTCGTATGGTTATTTAGTTTCAAATGTCAGGGCACAAGTCGTCCATATATATTATAAAAATTATTTGTATAAAAAATAATCGACAAAATCACTAAGTGTTTTCTTGAAGGAAACCGAAAAAACAGACAACTTTCTGAACCACTATGAAAACAACTAAAATTCTGCTACGCGTATCCAACATTAAAATATGTGTGAGCCACAAATAGTAAAGCGTATGGTTATAAATAGAACAACTTATTGCAATGACGCAACTATTTCGAGTGTCAAAATCCGACGTGACGTTGGTAAATGTAAGCGTAACTTTGCGACGTCATTTTCAGGCTTTCATGACGTTGTTATTAAGGCTGGTTTTCACGGAGCGCGGCCCACATTAATGCAGTATTAGTTTGAAAATATTTGTAGTTTATATATTTAAATTATATATTACTACCGTATATAAATATATAATTATACTAGTTGGTTGACATAACAGTTTTCACACACTGTCTCCTTGGATGTCAACATTAGAGAGGTTCTACTGTGTTTATGAGTATTTTAATTAAAAATCATCATTCCCATTTATAGCTATTATAAAGTGCATTATATTCCTTGGCTTCCTATCATAAGTTAATCGCGGTATTCTCCGTTTATTTCATGTACAAATATTTCCATTTTGCATCAAAACATTAACAAAGGCCCTGGTATAAGCAAATTAATGACAGATAGTATGTCAGTACAGTCCAAACATCATTAGTATAATGTGCATAGCTTTATTTATTAACAAATATAGTAATTACATGAAGATTTGGGTAGATTGGGGTAAATCGTGCCATCCCAAATTTAGTGCGACTTTACCTAGACCGGAAGTCGCCTGTCACACGTGTAGTAGTGAATACACATATGTCGAGCATGTTTACAGCACAGGTTGAAGTAACGGACAGAGGTATATAAATAAATTAAATATGCCTAAAAACATCAATAAATGAAAAAGAAATAAGCTAAACAATTTTTTTTTTACTCCATCGATATACACCATATTGAAGGTTACACAGTTTTTAATATGCTCAGTGCACATGTGTAGAGATTTCAAAAGCGCGGGAAGAGAGCGCTTATTATTTTTTTCCTCCAGTTCCCACGTGGAGTGGTATTTGGAAGTAGCATCAAATCAAGTTTATAATGCCCTCTCTCAATCAATTTGAGATATCTCCAAATTAATTCGAGATCTCTCCAAATGATTTGGAGAGCTCTCCAAATGATTTAGAGATAGCTCCAAATGATTTAGAGAGCTCTCCAAATCAAGTTGTTTAATGCTCGCTACAAATCAATTCGAGAGCTCTCTAATTGATTTCGAGATATCATTAATTGATTTCGAGAGCTCTCCAAATGATTTAGAGGTAGTTCCAAATGATTTAGAGAGCTCTCCAAATCAAAGTTATGTAATGCTAGCTACAAATCAATTTGAGCTATCATTAATTGATTTAGAGATAGCTCGAAATGATTTCGAGAGATCTCCAAATGATTTTGAGATAGCTCCAAATGATTTAGAGTGCTCTCCAAATCAAAGTTATAAATGCTGGCTACAAATCAATTTGAGATATCATTACTTAATTTAGAGCTAGCCCCAAATGAATTAGAGACCTCTTCAAATGAATGGCGTTCCATAGTTGTACAGTATTTCTTGTATTCAGAAATATGTGTGACATGTTGTACACGATTTCTTGTATTCAGAAATATGTTCTGTTGTACAAGATTTCTTCTGGAGTTAAGACATATCACAACTTCAAACCATACATACATGTAACAACATTCATCATAGTCAAGGATTTTGGATTCCTGATGTTACTAAGGCCATTTTCTTTTATTAATTGGATTACGGATTCTTTTTGGCTAAGTGGCCTCTGGGTGGTCGAAAAAATTAATAAAAAAATATTGATTTCATTTTATTTTTTTATTAATTCTGCTAAAATGGTCACTGGGTGGTAAAAAAAAGTTAGAAAAAAAGCATCTTTGTGTTGCTAAAATGTTTGTTTGATGAAAAAGACACAGAAAGGCATATGATACGAAGTATATTAACTATTGCAATAATAAGTATATCATTTACATCATTATTAAAATGTGAACATGTGACAGTGACTGCAGAAATGGGGCATATGGCCTATGCCTAGTGTAGACCCAGATGAGACTACTGTGCAGATGACCAACCTGAGCTGGATGTACTGTCCAATGAATAGTGCAATACCAGGCAACATTGGGCTTTGACTGATGCATAGATTAGAAAAACGGTTAAGCGGTTCAAAAGTTATTCAGTGTTTTGTAACCACATTTTGGGAAAAAATTGTTGTATTTTTCGCTATGTATTTGAATGGGAGAAAACGGCACCGAAATATGATAATATTCTTGTTTGTGTTGCATTCTTAATGGAATATTTTAAAACCAAATGATGAAATGTTTACCAAACCATACATTTTATTAGATAACATACAATTTTATACATATTTTTTATAATATGTCAACCTACAATGTATATGGAAAATAATTGTTTATTAGCATTAAAATACATCGTAAAACATTTGTTCAGTTTTAGCAAATACTCAAGTGAAAAAGTCTTGTCCCCTCTACTAGATTGCGGCTTGTATGTTTATCGTGGGTGAAAACAAAGAAAACACAACTTTAATATGAAATGTATTCATTAACGAAGGTAATGGTATGAAATTCATTATGATATGAAAATCGTGTGTATGCGATATCAGATATGCAAATGAACACGTCGAAATACCAAATTCACAAAAGTCAGTACCGTGTATGTCCCCCATTAGCCTGAATCATTGCGTTGCACCGTCTCCTCATAGAGTCGATAAGGTCGCGAATTGTTCCTTGCGGAATGTTGGTACACTCGTCCAAAACGGCCACTTGAAGTTCGTTGACGTTTCTCGGCTGATGTGGACGTTGACGTAATTTACGTTTGACGTTGTCACATAGATGCTCGATAGGATTTAGATCCTGACTTCACGCTGGCCATTTAAGAAAATTCACGTTATGTCTTTCCAAGAACTGTGTAGTAGCGTTAGCAGTGTGGCTTATGGCATTGTCTTGCTGAAACATCATGTTACGGTTAACGTCAAACAACGGAACAACCACCGCGCCAGTACAACATCTCTGTATTTGGCTGCGTTCAAATTTCCTTCAATTGGCACCAAACGCGTGTTGTGGTGAAAACAACAATAGGCGTAACGTTCGTTCTTGCGTCGATATACGCGCGTCCTACCGTCGTGTGTTGACAAGTTGAATCTGCATTCGTCGGAGAAAAAAACATTATTCCAGTCTCTCCGAGTCCATCGCAGATGATTTCTGGCCCGAACAATGCGATTGTTCCGATTCCGTCGCGATAGGATAGGCCGAACGTATGGTCTCCGAGCTCTGACGCAAATATCCCTCAGCCAGTTTTTGACGGTGGCTCTGCTAACGTCACTACCGGCTCTCCCATAAATCCTTCTCGACGTCGGCACAGCATTTTCCACTCTGTTACGTAAGTGTGAAGTTCCTATGTACTGATCTTGACGTCGTGACGTCACACGCGGTCTCCCGCTGCGTGGCAATTGTTTGACGAAGCCTGTTCGCCGGAATTTCACCCTCAATCGTCGAATTGTCTTCGGATGGACCCCAAGATGACATGCGACATCAATTTGTCGGGCCCCAGCATCCAACATGCATATTGCGCGTTCTTTTAAATTTTCTCCTGACGTCGGCATGACGTTAATCAAGTTACGTCTGAAATGCTGCATACAGCGCGTATTCTCCTAGAGTTTGTTCGTGTTTTTCTTACTTGGCAGACTTGTGTGCTTCGCAATGGACAATAATATCGAAGTGAATACTGCACGAGCACCTCGTACATGCCAAAACGATAAAACGTCAATTTCGTGGCTCATGTGCCGTTACAGGTGAATTAATTCAATAAAACACGGGCATCGCAAATAGATATCCCGTGCGATCTTTTGTGCATAATTTCATAATTATACGCCATCAATTCATCTCAAAATATGAAATTATAAAAGGGGACAAGGATTGTTCACTTGAGTATACTGTATATGCCATTCGGTGGTGGGGGCTTAATAAGCCATTTTCCGGAGCGTTAAGGTTTCGTGACGTACGGACGGACGGACGCCGGTAACACTATATGCCCCGCTCACCATTCGGTGGCGGGGTCATAATAAGCCATTTACCCGAGCATTAAGGTTTCGAACGCATAAAGTCTGTGACCTTGACCCTGGGCTTAGTGAGGGAGGGACGAATGTGGATTTGTCACAGGGCAGTAGAGGACCATTGGAGCAATGGGTGTGTGAAATGTGAAGCAGATCGGAGCAAGAAAACAGAAATTATAAGCCATTTACTCGAGCTTTAAGGTTTCGAACGCACCAAGTCTGTGACCTTGACCCTGGGCTTAGCGGTGGCGGGACGAATGTGGATTTGTCACAGGGCGGTAGAGGACCATTGGAGCAATGCGTTAGTAAAATGTGAAGCAGATCGGAGCAAGGAAACACAAATTATAAGCCATTTACCCGAGCTTTAAGGTTTCGGGACGTATGTACGTACGTACGGATGCCGGTAACACTATAAGCCCCCCTCACCATTCGGTGGAGGGGGCATAATAACAAGGTGTTCCATGAAAGGAAACAGAAGTTATAAGACATTTACCCAACGTTAAGTTTATGAATGTGCCAAGTGTGTGACCTTGTCCTTGTGGTAAGGGCTATGTGGTGGGTCATGGATTTGCTACAGCATGATAGAGGGTCATCTGAGGAATGCATGTATGAAATATCAAGGTGTTCCATGAAAGGAAACAGAAGTTATAAGACATTTAACCTAACGTTGAGTTTGTGGACGACGCCGACGACGCCGACGCCGACGACGCCGGGGTAGGCCATAGGCACTTCTGCACTTCGTGCAGGCGAGCTAAAAACTAGTGGAAAGTGTATGCCCTGATCTGGATCACTAGTTACAAATGCGATAGTGAACAGTGTTTGCAATGGTTAGACTATACAGATCTGTATTGGACTAATTATTCACAAAGACTATACAAAGAAATGTATGACCTGATCTGGAGCACTATAGTTTTTGTTTGTTTGTTTGTTGGGGTTTAACGGCCTATCAACAGCTAAGGTCATTTAAGGCCGGGTCAATGGGTTTAGTACTAACTCCCATATATTACCTGTACAAGTACATGTACATGTTCAAGTACATGTACAAATGGGGGGAAAATCCCAAAATCAGAACTGTAGATTTACAAAACTATATATTCAGCCCTGAAATCAGAATAATCGTGATCTGATGCCAGGTCCTCGCCACACCCGAATCACTTGGCCCCTCCCAAAAGCAGTAGGATCAGTAATAATCTTACTACTTTTATAATGGACAATAACCAAATTCAACTCCCAGGTAACTAAAGAGCCAAAGATAAAAATGTACCTGAGGCCGAGGAACCCATACCGTTAATTTACGCCGTCTCATTCGTCCAACCATCACCCACGGTTCGTGTGATGAAAATGTTTGAAATCTCTAATATAATAACGACCTTTTGACCTTTCGGCGGCCATCTTGGACCATCCAATTTCGACAATAAATGTATTGCAAGCCTGTGTGTGGGGTGTGCTTTGGGGTATTAGCTGAGGTCTGAAAAATCGAAAGAGAGATTTAGTTATCTTCACAACCTTTATTACTCTTCAGCATGCGAACTGCAACTGCCGAATATTTTAAACAAGTGTAACATTTCAACATACGTGCATGATACAGATATGTTGTATGGACCATCACGACTATAACTGCCATGACAGGTGGTACTCGATTGACTTCTTATGGGGAAAATTAACTCAATTAATGCTGTATACTCGGACTATTTTCCGTTCATTCTAAGTAAAACTCCAAGTAGTGTGATGGCATTATAGTCAATAGAGTCCACCATATAACAGTCAAGCCATATATTCCATACAAATACTAATGAGAATATGTTAACACAGGCGACCTGAGTTAAATACACACACACGACTATCTTAGCTCACATTATAAACCAGGTAATTTATTAAACGGCTGCAGACAAATGACGTTAGTTTGAACCTTAGTGCGTGCAGAGATGTTATGTTTTGCGGAATCCCTATTGGTTTGTTTAATTAGTTTAATCTTTAGTAATGGCTATGTCAACTTCATATTGAAACAGGGACTGTGTATATATGTGTACTCAGAGTCGTTTAATATAGATGTAGTTTATGGCACAGTAGATTTGTAGCTTATATTTAAGACTGGGAATGGCTTGATTACTGTAAGGATGTGGCGTAGTAATTTCCAATCCAGTCTTAGCCAACAGACCGACTATGATTTACCAGCAATATTGGCATGGCATGTGCCTATATATCATTATTTAAACAACTGCCGTGCAAGGCTGCATTGGCATTTATATAAAGATTTTACCAGAGAACTATTGGTTATGTGACATAGTGCGTATAAATTACAAGGTGTGCAAGCTTGTAATGAATATAGTTTGTTTGTTTGTTTGTTTGTGTATTAGTGTTTAACGGCCTATCAACAGCTAAGGTCATGTAAGGCCGGGCAAACGGGTTCGATCCCATTTTAACCTGCTGCATTGGGGGTGAAATCCCTAAATCAGAACGGAATATTTACATCGAGAACAAATACATTCAGCCCTGAAATTAGAATAACCTGACCTGGTGCCAGGTCCATACCACACCAAGTCACTTGGCCCCTTCCCCAAAATTAGTTGTTTGTTTGTTTGTTTATTAGTGTTTAACGGCCTATCAACAGCTAAGGTCATTTAAGGCCGGGCAAACGGGTTCGATCCCATTTTAACCTGCTGCATTGGGGGGGGGGGAGGGGAATCCCAAAATCAGAACGGAATATTTACATCGAGAACAAATATATTCAGCCCTGAAATTAGAATAACCTGACCTGGTGCCAGGTCCATACCGCACCAAAGTCACTTGGCCCCTTCCCCTAAAATAGGATTACGAATATCGTAATACTCACATAAGGGGTATAAGTGGTAACCAGATTCAACTATCACATACAAAATGCCAAAGACGTATGTGAGGGCCAAACCAGGTCTCCAGTCGGGATTCCCGTAAGGATGAACCCCGATCGTTAAATTACCCATCGCATGTTCCCACCTGCCATCCACAATGCATATAGTACTGCATATTGTCACATGTCAGTATCAAGTCAACCAATATTTTGCTACTTCCGTTAAACTGAATTTTGAACAGGTTGTGGTTATAAGAGCGTATCACTCTATCCAAATTTCATTACAATATGTCACATTAACAAGGTGAAAACAATGCATGACATAATTATATCGCACAACAAACATGAATACATTTTTTTCACACATATGTATACTGTACATACAGATAACAATAACACATAAGCAGAAAAATGTTGCCGCAGATTGTAACCTAGAAATATGTAGCCTAAATAGAACAATTTCCAAATCCTAATTTATAATTACAACAATTTATCATTAAATCGGACAGATATTTAATGGAAATTTAGTAAAATTACTTATAAAACATTTCCTTTTATTAATAAAATATATTTATAAGGCGTGCTTACTGACATTATGTCATAATTGTAACTAAAACTGTGCATCCATTTTCAGACCATTTCAGAGGCAACTGCATATTTTCATAATTTCCACGTAAGTTTTTTAACACACATATAAGGGTCTAACAAACATTTCAAACAATGGGACTTAAACGCGTTATAATAATAGTGTGAGCTTTAGAATGTTATCCCGGTATACATTTTGTTTAGATTCTCACAGAAAAATACCTAACATGGCATGCTCGCATTCGCAATAGCTGGATTAATCAATTCCAATCATTTTTAACCAAAGTGTGTCTTATCATCTTAAATTCTACATCATCCAAATAGGATTGCCAATGCACAATCGATAATTTTGGACATGGCCGTCATAGACGCCGAAAATATGATATGTTTGTTTGATTAATAGTGTTTGACGGCCTATCAACAGCTAAGGTAATGCAAGGCTCGTCAAACGGGTTCGATCCCGTTTTAACCTGCTGCATTGGGTGTAAAATCCCAAAATCAGAACGGAATATTTACATCGAGAACAAATATATTCAGCCCTGAAATTAGAATAATTAATCTGATCTGGTACCAGGTCCATACCACACCAAGTCACTTGGCCCCTTCCCCTAAAATAGGATTACAAATATCGTAATACTCACATAAGGGGTATAACCAGATTCAACTGTCACATACAACATGCCAACGACGTATGTGAGGGCCAAACCAGGTCTCCAGTCGGGATTCCGGTAAGGATGAACCCCGATCGCTAAATTACCCATCGCGTGCTCCCATCTAAAATATGATATATACACATGTAGCAGTATATTAAACTGTCGGCTTGTTGACTGTGTGTGTCTACACATCAACACTCTTAGTATGTAGCAAATGCAAAACAGGCAAGCTCAAAGATGTGAAAAATGGAATATACATGATCCTACAGTATCCGTGTACAGCATTGACATTATTAAATATATGTTTCAATTATACCATGACAGACAGCAGAAAATGATGTAACAATTGCATAACTAAATCAGCCCCTTCAGATAAATATGCATCATCTATTGAGGTAAACCCTGTTGTTTCTTCAATAGGGGACGCCACTCTGAAACTATTGTAGGAAAGACAACAATCGACATATAATATAGCAATATTGAACAGGCGTACAAAGTCCACATTTGGATACATCATTAATTGAATTTCTCCTAAAACTATAGTCATGGTAACTATGCAATTTGTACTAAAGTATTTAAGTTTTAACAACTGGTTAAAGTTTCAAAAGTTCAACTTCTGCACGAGTCTATCTCCTATTTAGAGAGTTAATAAGGACGATAACTGTGAATAGCCAGAAGACTACTGACAACTAATTATGATGTGCAATATCACGAGTAATCAGGCAAAACAATCCAATAGCTGATCCTTTCTATGTTTGAGTTACATGTACTTTCGTACAATTAAATTACGTATTATTCGTAAACATATGAAAAAGACCATAAATTGCAAATTTCAGTGACGTCGAAATTACTGCGGACATTGAGTACTAAAAGTACAAAGCATGCCTTAATAGGTTATTTCATTTTCGCTGTCTGCATTCTGGTTTCTCAAAAACATTTAAACTAGAGCAACATGTACAGTTATAAAGTTCATATTCCATAACACACTATGAAAAAGGTAAATCATATTTCATAACATACAAATTAAAAGTACAAGTAACTATCAACACAGAGGACATATGAAAACTTTCACTAACCTGAAAAATCGAAAGAGATTTTGTTATCTACAAAATCTTTATTACTCTTCGGCATGCCAACTGCAACTGCCGAATATTTTAAACAAGAATCTCTCCCTCAATTTTCTCAGATCATGAGAATGTTCATGTTCCACCAATCAAATTTGCGTATCCTGCAAATCACGTGATATCGGAACTGGTCAGCCAATAAAACCACAGTGATATGACCAAGCATAAACATTCATAAATTATGTTTTCTTCAGTTTTGGCGGCAATGAAAGGTGTTAACATTAATGCTATTAATGCTAATAGCCTCCAAAGATTCCTGGGGCCCGTTTCACTAAGCTTCTTAGTTCGTAAGTGCAAATTTAGGATTGTCTGGAAATTTCAACTGTAAATCCAATAATTGTTTAGAAGAAAACATTGCTAATGTGCAATTTACAGATAATTTTGCACTTACAAACATTTTAGTCGTAAGAAGTTTAGTGAAACGGGACCCTGGGCTTTGTCTAACAGATGCAATCATAAACTAAGCCGATTCCCTCGAGATAAGTTTGGACAGCTTAATTGATAACTTTGTGTCCTAGCAATTACAAAGTCTAGGTAGATGCAGACATTATACTGGACTGTTTTTAAAAATAAAATCTAAACTAATAATTTCGCGTAATATAAGACTCGTCTAACTTCTTACGGAAAAATAAATAAAGTAGTTGAACGTTTTGATCAGCAATGAGTATTTTGATTCTAATATTGGCACAAATCGGACCATTAGTAATGATTTTACATTATCTTAAATTAATTTCTAAAACATGCTTATAAAATCCTATAACAATCATTTTCACAATATGTGCATGTACTTTCTCATTATATGTATTGTAAGCTATGAACTGATGCTAAACTTGCAAAAATAGGATACACTTTACACAAAGATGAGTTTGTACACATATTTCATTTGCAGTATTGCAATGTGAACAAGAAATGCGTCTGTCGAACGCGGATGCCACCTGCAGCATATTTGAGAAACTGTGACAAAATGGTTAACCGAAAAGTGTGACGGACGGACGGACGGACGGACGGACCAAACACTATATGCCACCCGTTTCTTCGAAACCCGGTGGCATAGAAACTATTGTTATACACCAGTTCCGATCACACCTTAAGCTGTCTATTTACAACGTTGGTGTAACCCAAAGTTACAAACTAAAAATACATCCGTCTTACAAAAGTGGAACATGCAATGTGAAGACAGTTTGGGGTTATCTATGTATATACTGGTACAAACGGGAATATGTACATGTCCATGTAAGAATATCACCTATCGCACATTTATATGATTGAAAGTAGGTGTTTGAACACATGGGGCATGCAGGTCATGAATCTGTATGTACATTTGTACCAGCACATAACAACAGCACCAGAGTGATCGCCTCGTTGATACCTTCAATGTGATATATAGCAATACCATATTCGGTCAAAAATAAATGTTAACCCCAATTTGACCCCACGGGCCATGACCATTTTTGACCCCGGGGTCACCATTTTAACAACTTTGAAAGGGCATTGTACATCAATCATTGCTAGCAAGTTTCGTCGAAATCAGGCCAGCGGTTCATGAGAAGAAGATTTTTTAAGAATGTATGATATTTTTAGACGGCGGCCATCTTGGATTAGCGATGACCTCCATTTTAACAAATCTGAAAAGGCTTCACCCATGGACCATAACTTTTAAGTTTGGCTACCATGGGCCAAGCGGTTCATGTGAAGAATAATTTTGAAATCTCTAACAAAAGAACGACCTTTTGACATTTCGGCGGCCATCTTGGATGACATAACCATCCGATTTCGACAAAAACAAATGCACCAGAGTGATCGCCTCGTTGATACCTTCGATTTGATATATGACATGACCATATTCGGACAAAAATAAAATTTGACCCCAATTTGACCACACGGGTCATGCCCATTTTGACCCCGGGGTCACCATTTTAACAACATTGAAAGAGCATTGTACATCGATCATTGCTACAAAGTTTTGTCGAAATCCCGTTGGCGGTTCTTGAGAAGAAGATTTTTGAAGAATTTGTGTTATTTTTAGACGGTGACAATCTTGGATAACGTAATGAAGTCATTTTAACAATTTTGTAATCCCCCTACCTAAGGACCATGACCATGAAGTTTGGTGACTATAGGCCCAATGGTTACCGAGAAGAAGACGTTTGCAAATGTTCACGGACGACGACGACATTGCGGTAACAATAGCTCACATGAGCTTCGCATAGGTGAGCTAAAATGCATAGATTGCCAAAATAATGTGATACATAGTAAGTATATAGTAGCTATAAGCCAAATTTAAGTTATAAACCATACTGAAGTAGTTTATTGATAAACGTCAATGAACAACATCATTCAATGTATATATAAACAGGGCTCCAGATAAGGAAATAGTAATTGAGTATTTTCACTTCATCATTTCTGAAACAATTGAGTATTTCAATATTTTAATTGGGTATAATAAAATCACACTACTGTTTACACATTAACGGACAAAAATTATTTAACAGTTTGCTTCAAAATGAAAACATGTCCTGGCATTTCATTAGAATTTTCTCCTTGGAGACAATTCTAATGAAATACTAAGATGTGTTTTCATAGACAATAAGAAAAACATGCTATATTTGTTATGGTCTGTTTATTGTTTTCTGCAGCATGATAAAGGTACCACAAAATTGTTGTTGCTTTTTGATACTCGCTACTTCTGATTTCAATTGGGTTTTTGTCAATTTTAATTGGGTATTTCAGCAAATACGCAGCTTATCTGGAGCTCTGTATAAAAATAAATTACAATAAAATGGTTAACATTATGATTAGATAAAACAATGAAAATTATATTCAGACGAGTAATTTTATTCAGAAATATGTGTGACCTGTTGTACAAGATTTATTGTATTCAGAAATATGTGTGACCTGTTGTACAAGATTTATTATATTCAGAAATATTTGTGACCTGTTGTACAAGATTTATTGTATTCAGAAATATGTGTGACCTGTTGTATAAGATGTATTCTGGAGTTAAGTCATATAACAAAATATTGATTTCGCTTTTTTTTTATTAATACGGATAAAATGGTCACCGTGTGGTAAAAAAAAAATGCACCTTTGTGTTGCTAAAATGTTTGTTTGATGAAAAAGACTGAGAAAGGCATATGCTATGAAGTATAAACTATTGCAATAATAAGTATATCATTTACATCATTATTCAAATGTGAACATGTGACAGTGACTGCAGAAATGGGGCATATGGCCTATGCCTGGTGTAGACCCAGATTAGACTGTGCAGATGAGCAAGCTGAGCTGGGTGTACTGGCCAATGCATAGTTCAGATAAGTGCAATACCAGGCAACATTGGGCTTTGACTGATGCATAGATTATGAAAATCAGTTAAGCGGTTCAAAAGTTATTCAGTTTTTTGTAACCACAATTTGGGAAAATATTGTTGTATTTTTGTATTTGAATGGGAGAAAACGGCACCGAAATATGATAATATTCTTGTTTGTGTCGCATTCTTAATGTAATATTTTAAAACCAAATGATGGAATGTTTACCAAACCATACATTTTATTAAATAACATACAATTGTATACATATTTTTCGAATATGTCAACCTATATGGAAAATAATTGTGTATTAGCATTAAAATACATCGTAAAAAATATGTTTTTTTAGCAAAAAATACTCCAATTTTCAAGATAAATCTCATTTTAAATACAAGTCGTGAGTTTTTAACATAAATTGATATATAATCTTAGTATCATATAATTATTGTCATCTACAAGGTAGAAATATCTTGTAAAATACATTTTTTTTTACGAAATTTGTTAACATGGCAACCATTTTTGAAAATGTGCTTTTGGTCCCGACATTAGGCATTTTAAGCAAAGATATATAAAATTATAAGAAATTAATGAGTAGTATATAGGGAGTCAAAATGATACCACCTAACGGTGGTATCATTTCTCCACCCTATATACTACTCCACCACCCCCCGAAAAACACCGTTTCGTCCAATAGCACAAACTGGTCACCAACACAAAAAACGTGACAATTGGTGTCATAAATACATCAAGTTTTTTCCAATTGAACAGATAAAACTCATAGGTTATAACAAAACATTATAATAAATCATATTTACAAAATGGATAAAGTAATAGAATGGGAAGTGGAATTTTGTAATGGCCTTGTTGACGAATATTACTATAAAATGAAATAATTATGCAAAATAGATTACATGAAATATCAGCGTAATTTATTACGCGCCGATAAAAGAGTTGCATTTTCAATATTTTCACGAAAATTATGTAGCAATTATTAGAGCCAAATTCGCGAAATGAAGCGACTAAATAGGATCGACAAACGACTAGCTGAAGAGAATGGAGCTAATTTTATAAAACTGTTTAAAATCAACGATTCGTTTACGGATACGTGTTTCTACGAAGAAACGGAAGAAATTAGTGATTTATTCAGAGTTTTTCTCCCCCAATAGGTCTAATTTAGCTTGAAGATCAGCAACTAACTCTACCAACTCTAGTCTACCACGTTCCCCCCTAGCCACAGGGCAGCGTAGTTGCTTATGTCTACAAAGAGTTTGGGCACTAACGAACTTACAGGGGCATCTGGGGCATTGAAATTGTGGGGCGACACAAGGAAACTTTCTACGTCTCGATATATGTCTTCGTAGATAGTCTTTACAAGCAAAAGTCTTACAACAAGTAGCACACTCCATTATTATTTTTTTTTTGTATATATATGTATATGTTTATGTTTAATTGGACATGAAAAAAACATCATGTGTAAATTTTCATGTCCAATTGAACAGATAAATCTCATAGGTTATATTACAGAAAATATGATAACGCCAGAAATCGAAAGTTTGAGAAGAGAAGCCGAATCTCTAGGGATTACTTATAGTAAACGGTTGAGAGTTAGGGGGTTGACAAATCTTATAAACTCTACAAAGAATGAGGCGTTTATGAAGCGGTTTACCCGCGCCCACAAACGAGGAGCCTTTAATGATATATCCAAAGCGGAGGAAGTAGGTAACAGAATTCAAAAAGAAAGTATTGCGGGGTTAAGGGCTAGTGTAATCAAACCTTCAAGCACAAATAATTTGTCCCAAAATTAGACGACAAAATAATAAGAAAAAATCTATCGTTAGCGCGATAGTGGAAAAAGGTGAAGAAATATTGGGGGCTCACGATGAAACATTGGAAAAGGTAGAAAAGGGAAGACGGGTAGTTGCATTATCCTTTAGTAGAAACATTGACATTAACGAGTCTGAACGCATGTCCGATAAAATCGCACCGTATCTAACAACAAATTTTTATTTGAGATATTCATATTCTTACAAGCTAGAACATATGGAGGAAACTAAAAATGGAAAACCTAAAACTATAATATTTCACAAAAATCTTGGTGGTAGCGAACCACTATCATCAATGAAAACCGTTACAAAAATGGTTGTCAGATAAGGAGCAAACACGAATAATGTCCGATAAAATAGACAGGCCGAATACAAAGTGGAAGTTTGTAAGATGGGTAGAGGTTTTTGTAAAGTTAATACAGGGCAGTAGGGGAATAGATTTGGGACTACAATCCAAAGAAGCAGCGGGAGGAGAACTTCCAGAATGGTTGAGGAATAGAAAAGGTATGTATTCTTTAGATAAGCATAATGACGACCTTTGTCTGTTCAGGTGTCTAGCTATGCACCTTGATAAAAAGATCAGACCTGACAGATGTACAGAAAAAGCGAAAGAACTTAGTAAGCAATATTTCGGTAGTATGTGATTTCACCAATTCCTTTTTCCGATCTGAAAAAGGTTGAAGAGTTTTTTAAAATTGGTATAGAAGTATATCAACCCACCAAATGTGACGTATGGTGGTTGAAAAAGGTACCAGCGCACTATGATGCAATAGGTAATAAACCAATGACAATAGGACTATTTAATAATCACGCATTTCTGATAAAAAACCTTAAAAACCTAACTATCTAAAATTTACGCCTGCGATAATTGCAAGCAGAAATTCACGAAAGCGAGTAATATGAAGAGACACGGACCAATATGTATGAGAGGTGTGACAAAAGTAATATGTGATGGTAATTATTTAGAGCGCGCGTTCGTCGTTCGAGAAAGCGTTCTACCCAAAAGGTTCTAACAGTTATGGTGCAATCGATTGGATGCACTCTGTGGAAAAGCGGGAGGGAATTCACATTCACCACGAACAGTTCGGACACGGAGGTGAAAGATGGATTTTAGGAGCTCCGGTAGATGGATACTGTCCAGAAAAAACCAATACCGTATATCAATATCACGGCTGTTACTGGCACGGGTGTGAGATTCATGCAAAGCATAAAAAAGAAGAACGCGCATCCACAATGAGAAGAGATAAAGTTATTAGGAAAAGCAAAGAATTCAACCTAGTAGTTATGTGGGAATGCGAATTTCGAAGAACTGGTAAAGATATAAAGATCGGTTGCGACACTACTCTTTATCCATATCAGATAGTATACGATTTTGAGGCGTATCTCCAGCCAGAAGTTGAAACTACCGGTAATAGTTTAGAGTACGAAGCTGAGCACGTTCCGGTAAGCGTTAGTATAGGAGATAATTTCTCAGGAACGGTAACTCATATTTGTGATAAGGATCCCGCAAAACTTATAGAAAAATTCGCAGAAGATTTGAAAGTCAGGGGAAAAGCTATAAGAGAAGAAGTATGGTCAAGATACAAATTTAATAAGGAATATTTACATGAAAAACAAATCGCCCAGATCGAACAGTGGATAGAGCAAGTACCGGTTAGAGGTTTTAACAGCAGTAAGTACGATATAAACTTAATAAAGAAATACCTAGTAGGCGAACTGGCATCAGCAACAAAGAAAGTAATGGTCAGAAAACGTGCAAACGCAACAATATTTCTATTTACTCCAGAGTTTAGATTTCTTGATGTAATACTTTATCTAGGACCCTGTGTAAGTTACGATAGTTGGATAAAAGCCTACGACTGCAAAGGACAGAAATCTTTCTTTCCTTACGAGTGGTTCGATTCTACAGACAAGCTGGATTACCCGGGACTACCGGATAAAGAGAATTGGTATTCCAAACTATCTGGGAAAATGTTACTAGACGAAACAGAATTAAGTAAATGTCGTAGAATTTTCGAAGAAAATAATATGAAAACTTTCAGAGATTGGTTGAAATATTATAACGATTTAGATGTACACCGTTCCTAAAGCTGTGGGGAAAATGTGTGAATTTTATAAACACAGGGGTGTAGATATCTTCAAAGACGCGGTAACACTACCAGGGTGTGGCTATACAATATTTATTGAGAGGAACATTAAAGAACAAAAATATTCAAAGACGATTATACCGGAGGATGCTCTATGCGCGCCGAAAGAAGAAACATACAAAATTATGAAAGACGCTCTAGTTGGTGGTCCATCGATAGTATTTACGCGATATGCGGAAGCCGGTGTTTCAAATATTAGAGTGGGTTCCAAACCTTGCAAGGCTGTTTTGGGGTACGACGCAAACGTGTTATATTTATCTACGTTAAATAAAGAGATGCCGTGTGGGAAAGAAACTATACATCATATAAATAACCCACATAATCCTAAACTTATTAAAAAGTTTTGTAAAAGAGTTTTATCCGGAGACTGGTTTGGGTTTGCGGAGGTGGATATAGAAGTTCCCCGCAACTTAAAAGATAAGTTTTCCGAAATGTCTCCAATATTTATAAACAGAGAAGTAGATGTTAATGAGGTTCCAGAACACATGATAAAATATTTGGAAGATACTGGCCGAACTAGAGGAAACGGAAGAAAATTGGTGGGATCTATGTCGGACACCAAAGTACTGCTGTACGCGCCACTGTTGAAATGGTATTTAAAACACGGCCTAGAAATAACGGGAGTTCATCGTGTTATAGATTATATTAGTGGTAAACCCTTCGAATGGTTCGCTAAAGAAGTTACAGCCGCAAGACGAACGGGGGTTGTAGAACCGAATAAGAAACCGGTGGCCGACATAATGAAATTATTAGGAAACTCGTGTTGTGGAAAAATGATAGAGGCAATGGAGAGACATTTAAATACGACATATACGCGAGACGAAACATGTGTTGACAAAGCATTAAGATCCGCGTATTTTGATGATTTGGATGAGATAGGAGATGCGTACGAAATATCTTCAAGAAAACCCCGGTGCTCAGTAAAGAGAACATTCCACTGTGGAATAGCGGTTTATCAACTAGCTAAATTGAGAATGTTGGAATTTTACTACGAATTTCTAGTCAAATACGTAAAAAGAGAAGACTTCGAATTAATACAGATGAACACGGATAGTATGTATATAGGAGTTAGTGGAAAAACGATAGAGGAATTGATTAGACCTAACTTACTAGACGAGTTTGAAAAAGAAAAAAAGAAATGGTTGGCTTGGTATAAATGGAGTAATAGAGAGCCAGGACTTTTCAAAATGGAATTTAGCGGAGATAGGGCGATAGCGTATCTAGTAAGTGTTATTTCGTTGAAAAACTTAATTCAATTAATAAAAACTCCGCGAAAGGAATGTCCAAGAGAACTAAC
>CM055275.1:39667355-39734184 GCA_029237695.1 Conchocele bisecta
TTGCATTCCGACCAATTATAATACAATTTATTAGTATACATTTCATATAATAAATACATGTAAAAAAAACACCCATTTGTCTATATTGCGGAATAAGTAAAAATCAAACTTGGTGTGTAGATTCTTTATGGTGTGGAGATAAGTACACTTTTTTCAATGATTTTTTGACATCCGTGTCATGGATTATCTCCCAGTTTTGTACTTTTTCAATGTTGCCTCCATGAAATACCTCAGCATGCGTGATATGCTGGCCGCAGTCATCTAGTTTATTTTAGTTTTAACTCTGTAAACAGTAATTATTGTGTGCGGTAGGTTATTGTTGATGTTCCACTCATACCATGTATTTTATACACAGGATTTAGTGACCGTACGGGTGGTTCGACTCTGGGTTACAAACTACAGATTGTCTTCGGCCCGGCTGTGTGCCCACAGCAGGTAATTGTTACTTACTGTCCTATGGTTCTTACGCACTGTGACCCAGATCTCCCTGTACATCCGCACCGTCAGATCAGGGTCTACACTGTTTGAGAACTGGTATTTTCCCCAGTTTTGAAAATGAAAATATGACCTGTGCTGCGCGATCAGGGTCTACAATATTCCAATGATTCAAATAACCTCCATATATCTCGTAAAATGTTAGCTTGTAACAGATCTCCGATTATTTTGATAGATATTAAAATTGCTATTTTTCCTCAGTAATTAATTTTGCCAAATTATGTAATGGGTGAATAATTATCATGTTAAACTCTTTATTGCATTTTTAAATCATTTCAGTGCATAATTTTTGATTTAGATAATGTTTGCATGTTTTTATTTGTATTGTGTTTGTACATCATACTAACGAAATACCCCTTTAGTGAAGGTGTGAAGTGAAAAAAACTACCTTTGTTTTTTTCTGCACTAAATTACGAAAAATTGACATGAGTGAATAGTCATGTTTACCAATTGAGGATATTACATCAATATTACTTTCCTTTTGGATCATTTCAGAAAATTGGCTTTACAAATATACTTCCACTCAGTATGTATGCGCAGGAAGTGTATTTGCATTCGGCAATATGGGTGTTTTAGGTTTTTAAAAAAACACGAGCAACTGACGGACAATGATGCTGTAAGCATCGCAACTTTTTTTGACGTAAGAAAATGGCCCAGTGTTGTCGCACAAAAATGTGAAGGTAAAACAGGTCAAGGTCATGTTAATGGCGGTGTTCCATATGCAAAGGTGCGATTGATTTATATTCATATCATATGAAGCGGAAACCCACATATTGGATATCTCAGACATCGGAGACGCGAAAATTATTGGGGTGGTGGTGGCGGGGGAGTATTGAGGGTCCAAGAGGGCCCGATGTTGCTATGCGGTCCTGGGGTCATGCTCCCCCGTGATATCTTTGAAATCTGAGAGGCGTTGAACGCCATTTCCTGTATTATCAGGGCCCAGTCCTGAGGGCACAAACCTTGTTGCTAGAGGGGTCCGGAGGCATACTCCCCCTGAACATTTTGATGAAGGGTGTGGTGGCAGGGCCCCAGTTCCCCCCCCCCCCTTCCCCCCCCCCCCCCCCCACCCCCCCCCCCCCCACTTCCGCCGCACCTAGGTATATGCCACTCAGTAGGCACAAAACTGTTCATTATAGGAATTAAATATGTGTATAATTGTGTCACTGTTCCACCAGTTACGAGTGCCCGCTATGCAGATATAATCATTTAGTAATATTTATTTTGCTGATAGTGACGCGCGGTGGTATCAGCGTATTTTCATATGCAAATGAGGCATGCATTTTTTTCTCAATTATTTATACAAATTAAATGCGTCACCTAAAAAATAGCATTTTCGACAGATTATGAAGTATGATCATTGCACATGAAACAAACCAATACAGATAATAAATAGTAATGACCGTTAACATTTTAAGAAACACGGTTATCGCCCCTAAAATACCTGGTATAAAGAACCATTTGTGGTTACTGAGTGGACATGCACCTTTAAACCGCAAATCAAATATCGTCCTATTTATCGAACTATGTGCCACGCGATTCTCTGTAAATTTCACGAGAAAACGTTCTTCATTGTCTTTGCAGCCAACGTTGTTACAATTATATATGCGTCTGCGCAGTCGGGACCAGGATATATAGACAAAAAGGACGTGGCGGCGACTCAGTCGGGGACAAATATCGGCTAATAATGAATATGAGTTCCGCCGTGTTTGAAAAATGTGAGTACATGTATTCTGTTATTTCAATCGAAATTAGAAAATAATGACTGGTCGATGCTGAGCTGTGCTGAGCCGGCTCAGCCTCGAAATAATACGAATTTGGAGAATACGTTGAGAAAAATGTATGGCGCTCACGTCCAGATGGCTCTATATCAAAACAGCGAATACTGTGGACAGTGATTAGACTGCGCAGATGTGCAAGCCGGGTTGGTGAAGCAGTAATTGCAGGAAGAGTAAGCCGGTCTTGTCATGTCGTGAAACAACACGTGAAGCAACAGGAACCAACACGTGATCGCAAGACGTATGTATACATCTTGTATCTAGGTCACTCGTTTTATGCTATTTTACATTTCACATTTATTAGAATGTATATAGGCGCGGATACAGAAATAATAGCAGGGGGGATCTGTAATTACTATGCCGACCTTCGCGAGCGCGAAATCGTAAAGTAGGGGGGTCTGGGGGTCCTCCCCCATTAAATTTGTAGATGCCAGATCGCCGCAGATGCGATTTCCTGACACCTAGGCGACGAAAAATGTCATCCAACTATTCGAGTATTGTAGATTTTCGTCTTTTTTTTTTTTTGCCGGGTGGGGGGGAGGTCCGGACCCCCTCCCCCCCCCCCCCCCCCCCCCCCCCCCCCCCCCCCCCCCCCCCCCCCCCCCCCCCGCTGTATCCGCGTCTGGTATATCTTTGGCACATAATTAATTGAAGATAAATCAACCTCAGATTTAGCCGTTCGTTTTCCACAAATAAAATGGCCTATTTTGGTCGCGTATTAATGGTGTGTAAACCTGAATCACACCTGCCTGGCACCTGTCTGGATTTTTTCATTCACAACTACGTCTACAAATTTGCATAAAACAACACTATAACCACAGGTGTTTGAAGAGTGAATCCGGATATGGAATTACCACCCTTATCGCATCGCAGTATTTCGCCGATATTGATTTCGAAAATCAGTAATATTTTCCTTAAATGATGTCGAAAATTGATAAAAAAAAACATTGTCCATTTTCGATGTCTTTTATGGTAAATATTGAATTTTTACTAAATCAATATCGGAGAAAAACGGCGATGTGATAAGGGTGGAAATACCAGATCGGAGCTCATATATTTATGCCATATCGTCGGCACGGGAATTGCACATACTATTTTGCGAGTTTGAAACGGTCTGAAGGTGGGAGGTAAATATAAGAACTGGTACAAAATTCACCAAAATAAAGGAGAATATACTAAAACACCCATTTCAGCTGGGCTCGCAGCTCAGTACTTTCAGTACTTTGATTCTGACAGGAACGGAAGCAGGACAGCGGGGTCAAAAATCATCACGTCACAACAGCCGCAGAGCCGCATCACACTTCATTCACCTGTGTCCTGCCACACAAAATAATCCATTCCAAACTGTAGATCTTGGCTGTGTACTAGAGCCCTTGTGTATGTAATCTTCAACCTGTGATTCTACTGGAATGCATAATCTCTAACGTATACTTACAGCTGAGCGACCAAACACAAGACACAACATTGGAGTGCGGCGTATCGTGGATTATAATACTTACATACAGCCGGATTGTGGAGGATAAAAAGTGTGTCAGGAATATTTCCAAATCCACCCCAGAGTAAAGTTCATCTGTAACCGATTTCACGAACAAAGTATACTTTGAGGGAGAAAATTTCAATTTAAAGATAAATTGATTAATTTTTATTATACTGATTTCATTACATGATCACAGCCATTTTGTTGGTGAAATAGGCTACTGTTGAATAAAGCAGATATGGCAGGAGCGGGGGCCGCGCCCATTAGGGCCGGTGACGCCGCCATTCAAAAACTCATCGACGACGCCGAGAATAAATCTCGGGACCAAGTGGTCGCCATATCGCGCCGACTAAACGTCGTCTGCAAGTTAAGTCGCGACTACGTCAATCAAATCATGTCCGTACAGACGGACACCGGCGACAAATCAAAGAAAGGCAGCGACGATGATCTCCTTCCTTTGTTGAAGGAGGCTGACACTCTGATAGCCGAGTGCAAAACATCAACTTCTGGAATTCCACATAAATGTAACGTGAAGTCGTGCGTTTTGGTAGGAAATAAAACATTAGTTGATAATTTACAGAGTGTTGGTGCTCTTGGAGAAATAGTGCGGGAAACCTTCCCATGTCCGGGTGACGACCTCAATGTCCGCGGACCTACAGATCGCGTGACGTGTAACGTCATGGGTTTACTGGCGCTCGCCGACGGCCGGCTACTAGTGTCGGACTGGGAGAATGACAACATAAAGCTGTTTGACGTCAACCATAAACTCGTGTCCCACGTTCCACTACAATCCCCTCCCCATGACATTGCGGAGATAGACGGCGGGCAGGTGGCCGTCTGTCTGCCACTCAACAAGAAGATCCAGTTGGTGTTGGTGTCCGGCATCCTGACCTTCGTGCGGATCATCGAGACCGCAGTGGGATGCCGCAGTGTGACTAGATGTGGCGAAAACCTGGCGGCGGTAGATTGGTGGTCACGACACATTGTGGAGATTGACATGAGGGGTAGGAAGATGAGAACTGTATGGAAAAGTCCTGATGGCGACCTCAAGTATATAATCCACAACACCCGGGGGGAGTTGATCACGACAGGCAGCTACAGGGGCGGCGGCGGCGTGGTAACACGTGTGACCCGGTTTGGCGTCGTGCTGGCCCGATACCAGCGAGACAACTTGTGGCTTCCACGCGGACTCACCGTCCACCCAGACGGATGTATCTATGTCTGCGGCACCTCGTATAACAACATCGACCACATAACGGCGGATTGTACCCGCAGTATTGAAGTCTTCGGGGATGGTTACAGTATCTGTTACAGCCAACACCACAATTCACTGTACGTGTCTCAGGTACATAATGACTGTATAAAAGTATTTCATCTCGGGTATTAAAGGCACTGGAAAACATGGGTTGATTGTAGATTTCTATCGTATTTTGTTATCTCAGTTATACCTGGAAAAAACTGATTGTGAAAAATGGAATTTGTGAAAATAATGTTTTTTTTTATAATGTTTATAATACTGAAACAATAGTTATTTTCCAGTATTATAAATTGGAAGTGATTCTGAAGTGCTGTCGAGGCATGTTGTAAATTATTCTAAAGTTATCAAAACATGTTTTTGATGATGAAAATGGAAAATAAACAGCAGACGACAAACTAGTTGTGACTTCAGGACTGTCTTGATATTAAAGTGGCATTTTCCTGTGTATTTTTTTTTCAAAAACGGTGATAAAATATCAACTTTACATATTTTTAAATTAAATAACTTTGGGTTATTTCAGTAAGCATGTAAATAGTAGTTGTGAAATATTTTCAGCTTTAAATTTATTGTTTATAGAAATAAAAAAAAAAAATTGTGAATATTTTTTTCTTTGGGTAAATCATTGTACAGGGGTCCTACCAATTATCCGGACAATCAATTTATCGGACAAATCAAAATAGCTGTTAATTAAACGCATTCATTTGATCAGATTTTGCAACTAACACATCTAAGTCACTCAGGTGCTTGCTGTTTCCATGCCAGTGTGAATAATATATCGCCAAGGTAAACATTTTAGTAAAATTTGCCGAAAACATTCCCCCACTATGTCCACAAGTTGTTTACAACGTCAAACGTCGCGCGGGGGTGTATCTGTCACTGCGCATGCGCATAATTTGAGGCCCCCTATAGAGTGTTTTCAATACTCTGTTGTGTGAAGTATGCAGACGATACGATGCATTCCTCCAATATCATTTTCAGACTGTTTAATACACAATGTACAATACAGAGCAAATAGGAAGGAATGCGAAAATGTATCATGATAGAAAAAGAACGAAGAGCTACTTATTCAAAAACAAATAATAATTGTTTCAAGGCCAAATCGCCCCAAGCCATTTCGGACCCAAGCCATTACACACCATTTCACACCCATATTCATTCGTGGATAAAATCGACAGGTGCGAAAACACCAGTGTACGAAACGATCATTACCGCGGAATTTCCACCAAATTATGAAGAGCTCAATCGAGTGCGCCCATTACGTCATTGCAGAGTTGTTCTATAAATACAATACATTCTATAAATACGATGTTTTCCAAGAAGCGAATGGTGATTGTGTTTTCTGAAAAACAACACAATGCTGTTTATACTGGTTTTCAGGCGATCAAATTATGATTTTAAGGTGAGAATACAAGTTATAAGACGGTTATACATTTGTCCGGATAATTGATTGTCGATGTTAATTTTATTTTGGGGCAATGTTACGACTGATGATCTGACCCAATTTTAAGTGAGAAAGATGGCACAGTTTGCTAAATAGTTTCCATGCGTTGAGAAAGCAAGAACCGACGATTGTTCTGTGAAAATTTTATGCCCGTAGCTGCTATTTTACGAAAAATATCGTAACAAAACAGCCATTTTTGTCCGATAATCTGGAGGATCCCTGTAGTGAAATTAACAATATAATGCTGGTGTATGTTTGTAAATGTAAACTAGGGTTCAATCCAAGTGTTTGTACAGTTAGATGATGCATAAGTTCAGTTTTATTGAAAAATATAAAATGCAAATAAACAAATAGCAGCCTTCAAGTTGGGTCGGTGATGTTCTGTAGCCGATTTCATCAACCTTTGCTAAATAAGTATACTTTGCTAGATAAGTATACTTTGCAATGTTGATGAAATCGGCTACTGGACTAACGACAAAAAATTAAGATAGCGCTGTAAGGGTTAAATTAATTCACTAGCGACTATAATGGAAACTTATTAATTATTATCTCTAGACCTGCCTTCAGCCTTTCTTGAGGTAAAGTAATATTAAGTATGACAAAATAAATTTTGTTCCATGAATAATTATTTATTTTAGTATATAATTTTAAATATTTTTAGTTCTTCACATAGAAGGCAATATGTTGATAATATCGTTAAATGCTGTCTCAGCAGCTCTGTGATTTCAAAATTTTCCCGGGTGAGGGGTGGGGTTTCTTCAACTTTCGACGTCATTTACAGAAAATGTTTTCATTTTGCACAGTCATGTTCTTATTACTGTTTTTTTTTAAACTTCACAACAAAAAATAGATTTCACAATTTTTCCTTACTGGTGTACATGTATATCGAAAATGCAAAATTATCTGCCCTGTTTATAGTTTCTGGCAGTATTATGTACTTGAATATAACCATTGTTTTTTGGAAATTTCATCAACTAATATTGTGTGATTGATTGACATATGACAAGCCATGTGCGATTTTGTACCTAAGAACATGTACGATTTTTCATGAAAAATATTTACGATATTTTCTGTATTAGACGTCGAATGTTGGTGATTCCGCATTTGCTAGGAACATTTCTTCATCTTTCGACGTAGTTTACAGAAAATATCACAGTTTATGTAAATATATTTCATGAACAATCGCACAGTCATATGTCCTTATGTACAAAATCACACGGCGTGTGTCATCTGTGACTGGATAAATGGGGCTTAATGGATTTGTGACCAGGGTAAATCCTGATCACACTATTGTAGCCCTATAACGATCTATATATGTATTTATTGTTTGAAGCTTGCTGGGTGTTTCATTGATGGAATGGCGAACAGTTCAGAACTTGACCAGACTGTGGTTGACGGGCTGATCTTGATGGACACTGGTCGCAAAACCCATGAGCCCCATTTCTCCAGTTGCAGCCACATGTCATTTTAATTTACATTGCATGATGCGAACATTTATATATTGTATATCTGAGACACAGTCCCTTTAGTACACATTCAAATGTGGGTGGGGGTGGGATTGATTGACATGAGATACGCCATGTGATTTTGTACCTAAGAACATGACAATGCACGATCATGAAAATTATTTATAATATTTTCCATACTAGACGTCTAATATTGGTGATTCCGCATTTGCTATTAAATTTCTTCAACTTTAGACGTCATTCACAGAAATGTTTTCATGAACAATTGCACAGTCATGTTCTTATTATAAAGTTTTTTTTTAAACTTCACAACAAAAAGTAAAAATTTTGTTTTGGTTGCGGAATATAGTCGGCACTTTGTCCGGTTAAAGTTTTTGGTTAAAGTTTTTTTGGCTAAAGTGTTTCGTTATACTATACAGGGTTCGACACTAACGCTAGTCCCATAGTCCGGTGCCCACTTGATTTGCTGGAGGACTACCGCATTTCGAAAGCTAGCTAGTCCGTCGGACTAGTATATTTTTCCAGAATGGCAAAACGCAAATTCTATTAATTTAAACAACATCACACTTCGCTGCAATTAGCATAAATGTCACTTTTTTCATGATTTAAAAACTTTCTGCCACGTTTGTTTACACTTACAAAGTTATTTCCGGGTCAGACTTGATTATATGGTACATCTGGAAAAATTGTGAATTCTCATTGGGCTGATCTCGTAATTTGTCTGAGTTGGCCGATTACACACCGAATCAGCCAATGTGTCAAATGTGTCCAACAACTTCTGCTTTGATTGGCTGATTTTGTTCAGGATTTGTTGTAACATGCGTTTGTATTTGCTGAGGCTGATGCGTTTGTTTGTTTGCTTTTTTATTAGTGTTTAACTACCTATCAACAGGTCATGTAAGGCCTGGCAAACGGGTTCGATCCCATTTTAACCTGCTGCATTGGGGGGAAAATCCCAAAATCAGAACAGAATATTTACATCGAGAACAAATATATTCAGCCCTGAAATTAGAATAACTTGACCTGGTGCCAGGTCCATACCATACCAAAGTCACTTGGCCTCTTCCCCTAATAGCCCAGGAGCAAAAGGGTTTAAGGTCAAAAAAATTGATAACAAGCTGAAAATTTCAGGATATGTCCAGAATCCTGTCTACATTATCAGAAAAAAAGTCCCCGGAAATCAACCTTGTGCCAACTTGGCAATTCAAGATGGCGTCCAAGATGGCCGCCATTTTTGATTTTTGCTTATATCGTCGTATTCAGTTATGATAAATATACATAAAAACCATCAGAACATACATAAGTATATACATATACCAAAATGCAGTATATATAGATAATATTCATAATCACCATTCAAAATGGCCGCCAAAATATATCCCCAAATGTCACCAAAGTGTTCTAGTATAAAATGTTGACGGTCAAAATTATTTTTTGACATGCCTAAATGGCTTTCCAGATGCTGAGTATGATTTTTCAATGTATACTTGAAACGGATTAGTTGTGACATGCTAAATATGATAAATCTAAATCTAATATGGCTTTAAAACCCTTCCGTGACAACGCAGTATTAACTAGCCACGCCCTCGTTGTATTGAAATCCGTATAAAATTTTCAGAGCAAAGTCGCGTGCTATGTCGAAAGTCAGTCAGAATGAACTATATGCATTTGGATTGATACAAGAGAATATATAAATTAAATGTCTAAAACCAGAATGGTGTTTTAAATCCTACAAATCATGTGAAAAGTTCGTGAATTTGAGTAGAGACGTGATCTTTTGAACACATGACGTCCCGGATAACGTCTAACATTGATGTTTTGGTTGTTGCTCTTAACAACGTCGCGTAAAACGTCCCGCCTAATATAGTTTTAGACCATGTCATTGATTAAATTCAGTCATCTGACTCATTAATATGAATGAGGTCTCTTGAATATTGATAAGATGGCCCGTTGGAGAATTTGATTTTCTTTCAGCAATTTCTCTCAAATTCAGGTTAGTTAGCCATATTAGATAATAATTAAACATTTAATTAATAATTTAATTCTTAATTCTAGAGATCAGAAAGGTAAAAGGTCTCCTACAATAAATAGGAGAACTACCGCTATAGCTCGTGCCATAATTTCTTCATGTCGTCCAAGGTCATTCATTTCACCACTGTTGATTGCAATTGTTGTGTATTGTTGTGTATATACATAGAAAATATGGTTCCCGTGAACTGTTAGATCTTCTGTCAGAGCAGATTCAATTTCTCATGTGATTACAGAGAAGTGCAAAGGTTGGAGGCTGCACTTGTATCACACAATAGACCACTCGATATCTTCAGTGGTTTTTGTGTATGGTAATGCAGACTTCAATGTAGCTTTTGGACTGGTCATAATACTTTCCACAGTATGGGAGGTATAGCTTGTGTTACACCAAAGGGTACTGTTGATGAAATGCCTGTAAAGCGCAGTCATAGTACCACCGGTGGAAACGTTCCCATAAAGACATATAGCAAACCTGCTGTTCCTGGTCTAAAATCTGTTATTATCGGACCAATGAAAGCACCTGAAAAGGAACCTACATATGTCATCTATTCCAAGGCTTTAGACACACTCTGGGTTGCAGGTTATGTGCTTGAACTTTCCCCCTGTCCATCATGGAGTGCATTCATGATAGTATCACATCAACATGAACATTTTGACAAAACTAGAATTGAAGTACTTCCCTTCATCAACTTGGACCCGGGAAATCTGTCACAATCTATACAGCATTAGCGTTTGCCCAAGACCAGTGTCAGAAACATGGTCTTGGCAGATGTCCAGTTACGTTTGACCAACCGTTGTACATAAAGGCGGTAGAAATAGTGACTGCAACAAATGATCTAAACAAAGTCAGTGTTCGACTTGGTGGCTTCCATCTACTCATGTCTTACCTAGGCAGCATTGGGTACATCATGACTGATAGCGGACTGGCAGATCTGTGGGAAACGGTGTATGCCAAATGATCTGTTGTGCATATGCTGACTGGTCATGCATACTTACGTGCACACCGAGCCCACATGCTGATGTCAGCGTCCCTTATCTGTGTGCTATTAAATTATAATCCAAACTGTCTGGATGACATTGACACAGATCATTTGAAAACCCTCCATCAGATGAGCTTGCAATGTGTTCATCCTGCTGATGTTGCCGATGATGTACAGCTATTAAATGGCATAATATCACAACTCCGTATAGCTGTGGCAAACAAACGCAGAACTGGCAAGTTGTGAGTACAGTACCTTGACCAGGTCGCCCCCCATCATCTGTTCATACGTGCTGAGAGAATGGACAATTGGGATCTTCATTTCCACTGTGTTGAGAAAATTATTCCATACTTTCGTGCTGCTGGGAATCTCCACTATGCCAAGTCTGCCCGATTGTATCTTCAGCAGATGGGTGCCAAATTCACGGAACAGGGATATTTCACAATCCGTCTTACTGACGAGTACTGGAGTGACCAAACGATAGAACAGGTCCCAATGCGAATGTTAAAAAACATCCGGCGGCATGACACATGGTAGGGGCATTACAGACAGTACATTGGCAAAGTGGGTGTGTGCAATGCCCGGTTGTTTGCATATTTGTAGCCAACTGGAGAAATTCGCATCAGTACACACATCTACCTCTTAACAGCACAAAGACCTGAGGGTAAGCACACAATCAAGAGATACCAAAGACACTGGTCTCTTTGTGGATTGGCTGCACACATATTCACCATTCTGTGAATATGAACCATCTCGAGTTGTATCTATATCCACTGGACTAGTGGCCGACTCGTCAGTGAATTGTGACCAAGCAGTCGACATTGGTACCGCCGCAGCCGCTAAAATGACAGGTAAGTGTTTCACAGAGATCACTCTTCACAGAAAAGATAAGGTTAAGACAATCAGTAGTATGTACAAAACTGTCAAAGTCCGAGGACATGATACGGCAGTTAACCCCACTCTGTTGTTTAATAGGATCACGTGTGTTCTCAATGATAGTACTGAAATGGAAACATTCCTGACACACGAACTGTCACCGCAGCCCCCAGCACTATTCATTGATGGTCTAATGTGGAAGCCCATGAAAAGTACACTGGGTATATTGTTGAAGTCATTCGTGACACAACAACCAAATGTCCCAGACAATGCAATATTTGTGGTTGACGGAGGGCACCTACTACACACAGTTGTATGGCCAAAGGCATCTACATATCATGACGTGTTCCAGTCATATATCGCATACACACTAAAACATTTTGGTGTTGGGACAGTTGTTGTATTTGATGGCTATAATGTCACCTCAACCAAAGCCATGGAGCAGAACAGAAGGGCTAGCAAGGTAACATCACGTTCCATCATATCTGATGTAAATATGAAAATCACGACTGCACAATCACCATTCTTGTCAAACAGCAGCAATAAACGTCGATTTATTGACTTGCTGAATCAAGAGATGCAAGCCGCAGGCATAAGAGTGAAACAGTCGGAGGCAGATGCAGATTTACTGATAGTTTCAACAGCCTTAGCACTGGCTGATGATGCCGAGAAGCCAGTGGTGGTTGTTGGAACTGACACTGACTTACTGGTGATGCTTGTTGCACTAGTGGTTACAACGGTAGCAATATATATGCTTTGCCGTAGTAACCCAGTGACCTTTACAACATCCAGGATCTTCAGCATGCTATAGGAGACACAAAAAACACTTGTTGTTTAATGCATGAGTAAGTGGTTGTTATACAGTATCTACACCTTATAGACAGGGAAAACGCAAGGCTGTCAATACTCTACACCATCATCAGGACAAGCATTATTGCTAGAAACGTTCAGAAATAGTGAAAGCACACATAGCGATATAGAACATGCCGGTGAACAGTTCTTACTCAAATAGTATGGAGCTGGTCCAAGTGAAGACACTTGATAAATACAGACACATTGCATACAAAAAGGCAATTGGTAGGCCCTCCCTTAGCTCATCATTTCAGATTGCGTGTCTCCCACCGACAAGTGCTGCGGCCAAATACCATTCATATCGTACATATTTGGCTGTTGGATGGGTAACTCAATGCCTCCAATAGAATCGGGATGGAGATTGCAAGATGATGTTCTGTTACCCATGGAGACTGACCTCCCAGTTGCACCAGATAAACTAATGCAAATGGTTTCATGTGGCTGTAAGACTGGATGTGGAAAGTCATGTGGGTGCAGGAAGCTTGTGTTATTATGCACTGAGATGTGCAGTCAATGTATGGAACAAACATGTAATAATACTACGCCCATACCAGTTGACCAAATGTAATTCATACTGCAGTAAACGCAATAGCCCGGGGTTTTATTCGTTAAATACAAATGACATAACTGTGTGAGCACTGTCAAACATTACAATGTGTATCACCAATGATGCATATAAATACAAGAAAGTGATTTGAAAGATAAACATGACTTATTTAAGTTGTGGCGAGTAATACACTTATCTAGTCAGAGTGAATGACATAACATTCATAAATAGTACATAGAAGTGTCTACCATGGTATCAAATGCCATAATTCTTAATCCAGAAGTCACATTTTATTTATGATCATACACTGTTATTGCTATATTGATGATGCTGTAGTGGTAAAGTGGTATGGATTTACATGTATGTTTACTTACAGGGCTGTCACTATTCATAATTGTACGAGACACGAGTGCATATCAATCTGTATATACCATGAATAGTGATAATGAATGCATTTCCAATGTCCAATGTATTATGTATTAAGTACTGCTTGCCATATATTGTATAATATATGTATTAAATTGAAAATATTGCTATCTACCTCACGTTTTTTCTTACAAAATATCCTAAAATCCATCAATTTGGAAGTTTTGGCGGCCATAATGGTGGCCATCTTGAATTGTATAATTTCAGAAATAACAAAACTGCTTTAAAAATGTATATCAGATAATCCAGGTAAGAGTATAAAAAAATCAACACTTTTTATGCCTATTTGCCCATATAGCTGAACATTAAAAGATAATGAAAAAATGGCGGCCATCTTGGACGCCATCTTGAATTCCCAAGTTGGCACCAGCTGGATTTGCGGGGACTTTTAGTATGTTATTCTACATACATTTATACAACTTTCCTGAAAAATTCAGCTTGTTAACAATTTTTTTGGGGTTTGGTGTTTTTTACAACTATTACTCCTGGGCTATAACATACGATTACGAATATCGTAATACTCACATAAGGGGTATAACCAGATTCAACTGTCACACACTAAATGCCAAAGACGCATGTGAGGGCCAATCCGGGTCTTCAGTCGGGATTCCGGTAAGGATGAACCCCGATCATTAACTTACCCATCGCGTGCTCCCACCTTCCCTACATTGGTGCTGTTGCGGGAAGTAGTTTTGCAGAGTTACTGCTACTTACTACTGTCACACCATCTGAGGTATAAACATGAAATACCAACATGAGAATAGCCCCGATCGTTAAATTACCCATCACGTGCTCCCACCTGCCACCCACGCTGAGCATGTGATTATACTAACTGTAAACGTCTACATCGCCAATAGATCGTTTGCCCTGGTATGCGCATAGTGAAAATTCAGCTGATATGCACCATTGTTTGGTAACTAAAAGTTCTTACATTGTTGAGGTGAGAGGCAAAAGCTATGGCCATTAAATTTTGCCATTTAATGAAATATTATTTATTGATATGACACCTTGAATAAGAGAAATTTAAGCATCACCAACTGAAACGTAAAACAAAATTTTCAAACCGGAAGTGAGCGTTGCTGACGTTTTTGGTTCATATTCAGTGATGTTGCGACTATTAGTTGTATTCTAGACACGTTCCATGAGTAATTTGCGTAGTTGCAAGTTTCATAATATTCCAGAAGTAATAAGAAAGCGGTTTCTGCAAAACTAAATCTTCTAACAATAAAAGTAAATTGCGTTGTTGAATAACCAGTATGATGGTGCGTCTAGTTTTCGGGGTATTAACAAGTTCATCAACTAGCTGGTTATATAAAACATAACATATGAGCTAAATTGTCAGTTCAATAGAATGATAAACATTTCTTTCAATGTTTCTTGCCTCCAAAATAAGATTGTTGTTAGATTAAAATTCGCGCAAGCGCGTTTAACAACACATGAGTCGGCCATCTTGAATATTGACTTATGGTTGGAGTTTTCGGGGTATGTTCCGAAAGTGTCAATAAATTTGATAATTCGCCCCGAGTTTTCATTGGCTATAAGATAATCTCGCAGATGAATGAGGCAAAGTGAAGGAAAACTTGAAACGTTTCTATTGATTATGATTTTAACAATATTAAAGAGCAGATTAATGGCGGACGCAGAAAATCACGAAAATCACGGTAGGTTCGTGAACAAAATGACCTAAATGGCAAAAATTACTAGTATTTAGTCCAAACACTGGATTTGGTGGCATTTTTAAGAACTTCCTGAAGGTAATCTCATGCTTATTTTAATCACCTGACGTAAAGCACATCGCGGCTGCACACATGTCTACAAATTACAAAATAAGTGAATACCCCGAAAACTCTCCAGTGGAGACGATTCTCATGTGCTGTCAAAATGACTACCCTGAAAACTGGCGTCACGACCATAGTCAACAGAACCAGTAGTTGGACAAAATAATTACATTCAACCCCATACCTGTGTCTTCACTAGCACTGATGTTAGCTGATTTTGGAATGCCTTAGCACTGAATTTTGTGAAACTTTGATAGTTAGTTTGATTGATCAGGGTTTTTTTATTGCAATTTACAATAGCCAACAATTTTTCAAATGTCCCCAACTTTGTATATGAGGTGGGCACACGGGATGCACTTTAAACATTCCTGGAATGAACACTGGGCCAGTAAATATCGCCAAATAGCAAGCCTGACTATATTTTGAAAAGAAGATTACTTTTTGTATAGTTTGTTCATGGACTGGACGATTATTCTAGCGCCCGTTTTCAAAAGACTACGATGAAATGTAAATGCTTGGATTTAACAACGGCACTGGCTCGGTGACCTTGTATGCCGTAGAATAGTTTTATATGCTTGTAAAATACAAAATTGTTAATGTGTTGAGATGATTCTTATGTGTTGAGATGATACTATTGCGGACAGTCTGCTTCTGATATGTCAGAGGCATGAAAGAAATGAATGATGTTTCAAATTTATGCCCTTCGACTTACTATATGATATCAAATCTAACTGGAATTATTTGATCAATGATTCACAAAACTATGACTAAATGACTTGGAAATATGCAGCACTTGTGAAAGCCCTCGTTTGGGGTATATACACCTGTGTAACCGATGTATTTTATGTACGTGCATACAACGTTCGTAGGACCAGCAACTTTCTCGGAGGACTACCAACTTTGTGAAGTCATTAGTCCTGCGGACTACCTGGTAAAACAAGCTAAGTGTCGAACCCTGCTATATCTCTTTTTTTAGTGTCCATGCCTTGCCACAAGGCGCGACATGCAGGCCGCGGCCATCTAGTTCCATACTGGTGTACATGTATATCGAAAATGCAAAAGTATCTGCACTGTTTATCATAGTTTCTGGTAGTATTATGTACTTGAATATAACCCATGTTTTTGGAAAGTTCATCAAATAATATTGTGTGATTGATTGACATATGACACACCATGTGATTTTGTACCTAAGAACATGTGCGATTTCGTACCTAAGAACAAGTATGATTTTTCATGAAAACTATTTACGATATTATCTGTATTAGACGTCGAATGTTGGTGATTCCTCATTTTCTATGACAATTTATTCACCTTTCGACGTAGTTTACAGAAAATATCACAGTTTATGTAAATATATTTCATGAACAATCGCACATGTTCTTATGTACAAAATCACACGGTGTGTGTCATCTGTGACTGGAGAAATGGGGCTTAAGGGATTTGTGACCAGTGTAACTCCTGAGCACACTCTTGTAGCCCGATAACGATCTATATTGCTTGTTTGAAGCTTGCCTGGTGTTTCATTGATGGAATGGCGAACAGTTCAGATCTGCGGTTGACGGGCTGATCTTGATCGACACTGGTCGCAAAACTCATGAGCCCCATTTCTCCAGTTGCAGCCACATGTCATTTTTGTCCCGCCTGCTTTAGCAGAAGTGGGACATAGACATAGCTTTTCCGTCGGCGGCGTCGGCGGCGTCGGCGGTGGCGTCAACATTTCACGTTAAGTTTTTGCGTTTATCTCAGTTTCCAGAAATCTATAACTCATACGACCTCCATACTTGGTATACATCAACACTGTTGTGTAACCATCTCACACAGAGGGAGCCCATGTGACCTTCACCTACATTTCATGGTTCATTGAACTACTTTTCACATGCATTCAACGTTAAGTTTTTGCGTTTAGCTCCGTTTCAAAAACTTAACGCTCAGGTTAATTCATTGTAACTTCTGTTTCCCTCAATGGAATGCGTTAATATTCCATACATGCATTTGCAACAACATCTCGCATCATTCTACAGAAATCCCATGGTGCCCGCTAACCCCAAAGGTCAAGGTCACTGACTTAGAAATTTCCGTGTTTGGAAAATTTAACGCTCGGTTTAATGTATTACAACTTCTGTTTCCCTTGATGGAATGCTTCGGTATACATCAACACAGTGGTGTAACCATCTCACACAGAGGGAGCCCATGTGACCTTGACTTAGTTTTCATGGTTCATTGACCAACTTTTCACATGCATTCAACGTTAATTTTTTGCGCTTAGCTCTGTTTCTAAAACTTAACGCTCAGGTTAATTCATTCTAACTTCTGTTTCCCTCAATGGAATGCTTTAATATTCCATACATGCATTTGTAACAACATCCCGCATCATTCTACAGAAGCCCATGGTGCCTGCAAACCCCAAAGGTCAAGGTCACCGAATTAGAAACTTCCGTGTTTGGAAAAGTTAACTCTCAGTTTATGCTTTAATATTCCATACATGCATTTGTACCAACATCCCGAATCATTCAACAAAAAGCCCATGGTGCCCGCTAACCCCAAAGGTCAAGGTCACTGACTTAGAAATGTCCGTGTTTGGAAAAGTTAACGCTCAGTTTATGCTTTAATATTACATACATGCATTTGTAACAACATCCCGCATCATTCTACAGAAAGCACATGGTGCCAGCAAACCCCAAAGGTGAAGGTCACTGACTTAGAAATTTACGTGTTTGTTAAAGTTAACGCACAGTTTATGCTTTAATATTCCATACATGCATTTGTAACAACATCCCGCATCATTCTACAGAAAGCCTATGGTGCTCACTAACCCCAAGGTTATTACAAGCTCCTTATGTACTATCAAACTGCGCCAGGCCGGACATCTTGCTCCGCGGAGCTCTTGTAATTTACATTGCATGATGCGAACATTTATATATTGTATATCTGAGACACAGTCCCTTCACAGGTTGAAGCAATAGACCGAGGTCTATAAATACATTAAATATGCCTAAAATGGAGTATATGGAGGAGTACAAAATAATTGTTTTCCTTATTTGTTTTCTTCATTTATTGATTCTTTTATGAATATTTAATGTATTTATAGACCTCGGTCAGTTACTTCAACATGTGGCTGTGACAGGAAAAAAGGGACTTATGACATAATTAGGTCACCAGTCTAGTTCCTCAGCTATGGTTGTGACAGGAGAAATGGGACTGATGACATATGTCACCTGTCGTATTCCAGGTATGACTGCTCGCTCTTGTTTGTAATTGTTGTAAAATATATGAAGTTTAAACTGTGTATAAAAACTATAGATATAGATCTACCCCCAGCATACAAAGTATGTTGAGGGGTATATAGTTTTCGTAATTCCATCCGTTTGTCCGTCCACGTTAAAGAGTTTGTGTACCCATTATCTGTGACGGAAAGTCGGATTGACTTCATATACTTCCTTATCATCATCCACATTTTCATTCCATACCACACTCATGCGGCCTTCATTTCCAAGGTCAAGGTCAAATTGCTTAGACATTTGCATCCGTACGATTTGCATTAAAGTTTTTGGGGACCCATTATCTCTGCAACGGTAAGTCGGATTGGCTTCAAACTTCATATACTTCCTTATCATCGTCCATATTTTCATTCCATACCACACCTATGTGGCCTTCTTGCCTAAGGTCAGGTTGAAATTACTTTGAACAATCATGTTTGTCAAGATAAATATTGTTTTTGCAGCATTGATAATGTATACTGTTTCGACGAATATATTGATTTTAAATAGAATATATGATTTGTTGGGTGAAATATTAAAATTGTTACCATAGTAACAATTTGGGTTTTATAGAACTAATTTGGCATTAATTTCTTATAATTTTATATATCTTTGCTTAAAATGCCTAATGTCGAGACCAAAAGCACATTTTCAAAAATGGTTGCCATGTTAACAAATTTCGTAAAAAAAAATGTATTTTACAAGATATTTCTACCTTGTAGATGACAATAATTATATGATACTAAGATTAGATATCAATTTATGTTAAAAGCTCACGATTTGCATTTAAATGAGATTTATCTTGAAAATTCGAATAATTTTTTGTTAAAAAAACATATTTTTTACGATGTATTTTAATGCTAATAAACAATTATTTTCCATATTGGTTGACATATTAGAAAAATATGTATAAAATTGTATGTTATTTAATAAAATGTATGGTTTGGTAAACATTCCATCATTTGGTTTTAAAATATTCCATTAAGAATGCGACACAAACAAGAATATTATCATATTTCGGTGCCGTTTTCTCCCATTCAAATACATAGCGAAATATACAACAATATTTTCCCAAATTGTGGTTACAAAAAACTTTTTTATGCCACCGGGTTTCGAAGAAACGGGTGGCATATAGTGTTTGGACCGTCCATCTGTCCGTCCGTCCGTCTGTCCGTCTGTCTGTCCGTCACACTTTTCGGTTAACCACTTTGTCACAGTTTCTCAAATATGCTGTAGGTGGCATCCGCGTTCGACGCAGTTCTTGTTTTTTTGTTACCACCCGGTGACCATTTTAGCAGTATTAATACAAAAAAAAGCGAAATCAATATGTTTGTATATGACTTAACTCCAGAATACATCTTGTACAACAGCACATATTTCTGAATATAAGAAATCTTGTACAACATGTCACACATATTTCTGAATACAATAAATCTTGTACAAAAGGTCGCACATATTTCATTACAAGAAAGACATATTTCTGAATACAATAAATCTTGTACAACAGGTCACACATATTTCTGAATAAAATTAATCGTCTGAATATAATTTTCATTGTATTATCTAATCATAATGTTAACCATTTTATTGTAATTTATGTTTATACAGAGCTCCAGATAAGCTGCGTATTTGCTGAAATATCCAATTAAAATTGACAAATTTGTGGTATCTTTATCATGCTACAGAAAACGATAAACAGACCATAACAAATATAGCATATTTTTCTTATTTTCCATGAAAACACATCTTGGTATTTCATTAGAATTGTCTCCAAGGAGAAAATTATAATGGAATGCCAAGACATATTTTCATTTTGAAGCAAACTGTTCAATAATTGTTGTCTGTTGAAGTGTAAACAGTAGTGTGATTTTATTATACCCAATTAAAATTTTGAAATACCCAATTGTTTCAGAAATGATGAAGTGAAAATACTCAATTACTATTTCCTTATCTGGAGCCCTGTTTATATATACATTGAATATTGTTGTTCATTGATGTTTATCAATAAACTACTTCAGTTTGGCTTATAACTACTATATACTTACTATGTATCACATTACTTTGACTATCTACATGCATTTTAGCTCAACTGAGCTATTGTTACCGCAATGTCGTCGTCGTCCGTGAACATTTTCAAACGTCTTGTTCTCGGTAACCATTGGGCCTATAGTCACCAAACTTCATGGTAATGGTCCTTAGGATTTCAAAATTGTTAAAATGAAGTCATTACGTAATCCAAGATGGCCGCCGTCTAAAAATAACACAAATTCTTAAAAAAAAATTCTCAAGAACCGCCAACGGGATTTCGACAAAACTTGGTAGGAATGATTGATGTACAATGCTCTTTCAATGTTCTGAAAATGGTGACCCCGGGGTCAAAATGGGCGTGGCCTGTGTGGTCAAATTGGGGTCAAATTTTATTTTTGACCGAATATGGTCATGTCATATATCAAATCGAAGGTATCAACGAGGCGATCACTCTGGTGCATTTTGTTGGTCGAAATCGGATGGTTATGTCATCCAAGATGGCCACCGAAATGTCAAAAGGTCGTTCTTTTATTAGAGATTTCAAAATTATTCTTCACATGAACCGCTTGGCCCATGGTAGCCAAACTTAAACGTCATGGTCCATGGGTGAAGCCTTTTCAGATTTGTTAAAATGGAGGTCATCGCTAATCCAAGATGGCCGCCGTCTAAAAATAACATACATTCTTAAAAAATCTTCTTCACATGAACCGCTGGCCTGATTTCGACGAAACTTGCTAGCAATGATTGATGTACAATGCTCTTTCAAAGTTGTTAAAATGGTGACCCCGGGGTCAAAAATGGTCATGGCCCGTGGGGTCAAATTGGGGTTAACATTTGTTTTTGACCGAATGTGGTCATGCTATATATCACATTGAAGGTATCAACGAGGCGATCACTCTGGTGCTGTTGTTATGTGCTGGTACAAATGTACATACAGATTCATGACCTGCATGCACCATGTGTTCAAACAACTACTTTCAATCATATAAATGTGCGATAGGTGATATTCTTACATGTACATGTACACATTCCTGTTTGTACCAGTATATACATAGATAACCCCAAACTGTCTTCACATTGCATGTTCCACTTTTGTAAGACGGATGTATTTTTAGTTTGTAACTTTGGGTTACACCAACGTAGTAAATAGACAGTTTAAGGTGTGATCGGAACTGGTGTATAACAATTGTTTTTCACATTGCAATACTGCAAATGAAATATGTGTACAAACTCATCTTTGTGTAAAGTGTATCCTATTTTTGCAAGTTTACCATCAGTTTATAGCTTATAATACCAATAATGAGAAATTACATGCACACATTGTGAAAATGCATGTTGTAGGCTTTTATAAACATGTTTAAGAAATTAATTTAAGATGATGTAAAATCATTACTAATGGTCCGATTTGTGCCAATATTGAAGCGACCCAGCCAGCGAAGCATCGCTATACACAGATGTGTATTGCGTATTCCTCGCTTCGAATTTATCACACATTTTGGACAACAAAACACGTCTGTCATTTTGTGCACACAACTTACCACGATATCAGATGCATGCCTGAATGTTCACAAGTGTCAATAGTTTATGATTGTCGTCTTCACACACCAGGAAACTTGTTTAGTTCGTTATAATTCACAATAGTTTGTTGGCATTTCCTGTGTGTGTTGAATGCAGCCGCCATGTTTACTGGCTGTGCTTGTTTTGGCTCGTGTCTGATCGGAATATTCCGTCCCACTACAATCTAGCCAATCACTATGCGGGAGGTTGGACAAGTTCCGTAAGTCACGGAACTTGTCCAACTCGGCCTGACAACACCTATAAATAGGAGTGAAATCTGTCAGTTGGCGACTTTGTCCCGAGCGACGCAACTCGAGACGCAACTCGCGTCTCAGAACTCCCAAGGCCCAAATAATCCCCCCCCCCTTAAACATTACTCACCGACGATGTTACCAATGGTCCGTTAGTCGTGAGATGTGATGATTTGAACGTCAGTCGGACATTATTGATTATTAATATTGGTTGGAACCATAATAATGCCAATATCCCATTACCCCACCCACTTTTTCCCCATTGCGATACGATTCCCAATTTGAGCTTCATGAACCCCCTGCTGTGTGACGCCACACCCTAACATTCGTGCCCCCCTCCCACCCCTGTTAGGTGATCCCAATTCCATTGTCATGCGTCCTAGCTGTTGTGTGCCCCCCCCCCCATTCAGCTATGTGTCATGATTCCAAACCCCAGCTTCGTGACCCCGGCTGTGCGACTCCCCACCCCTGCCGTGTGCCCACCTGCTGTGTAATTCCACCCAGATGTGTGACTCCCCACCCAACATTAGTCTCCACCAGCTTCCTGACCCCACCCCCGCTGTGTGACTCCCCCACCCAGCATTATTTCCACCCCCAGTTTCGTGATCCCCGCTGTGTGACTCCCCCACCCAGCATTAGTCCCAACCCCAGCTTCGTGATTCCGCTGTGTGACTCCCCCACCCAACATTAGTCCCAACCCCAGCTTCGTGATTCCCCGCGCTGTGTGACTTCCCCACCCAGCATTATTTCCCACCCCCAGCTTCGTGATCCCCGCTGTGTGACTCCCCCACCCAGCATTATTCCCACCCCAGCTTCGTGATCCCCGCTGTGTGACTCCCACACCCAGCATTATTTTCCACCCCCAGCTTCGTCATCCCCGCTGTGTGACTCCCCCATCCAGCATTATTTCCACCCCAGCTTCGTGATCCCCGCTGTGTGACTCCCTAACCCAGCATTATTTCCCACCCCCAGCTTCGTGATTCCCCACCCATCATTATTCCCACCCCCAGCTTCGTGATCCCCGCTGTGTGACTCCCCCACCCAGCATTATTTCCCACCCCCAGCTTCGTGACTACCGCTGTGTGACTCCCCCACCCAGCATTATTCCCACCCCCAGCTTCGTGATCCCCGCTGTGTGACTCCCTCACCCAGCATTATTTCCCAACCCCAGCTTCGTGATTCCCAACCATGACTTGGGTTTGCGTTAGTGTGATTTTCCGCCAGATTTTAGCATAAATCTAGTCCGTGTTTACATGTGCTAATATCCTTTCTTGAGTCTGCTTACTCTCACAGTCGCCTGTTGTGCTTTTGTATCTTGCCATGTGTACATCTCATATTAGTCATTATCTGTCCATAATCAGATCACCCTCATCACTTGTTATCATAGTTTGTCACCACTCTTTAATTGTACACGTTGAGTAATACTGCATGTTAGAATTATTATCAAAATATCAGATGTTACTAAAATCTCGTCACTGTCGTCTTTTCATTGCCAAGTAGATATAGTCGTTAAATTTCCCTACCCCGATTTACGAGGGCCCGCTACCATTCCCCTGCGTGAACAGGAAATATCTGATTTATACCGTATTGCAGAAGACGAATACGACATAGGGACGTTACAAATTTGGTGGCAGCGGTGGCAGATCTAATAAACCAGTAGAGCCGAAACGTACCCTTATGTTGCTTCAAGAATTACCATTGCCGTCTCTGTCCACATAGTCACTTCGGAATTTCCAATAGGGCAATACACACAAAATCACTCTTGGTAATATGCACTGCGGCGAAATGCGGAGTGCGAGCGAGTGAGTGGAATCTATTTTCTGTTCGTAATCGATGTTTCCTACACTCTGGCCCATTCCCCCATCCCCATATTACCCGAAACCAGACAGTTGCGACATATAGTTCATAAAATGGCGTCTCTTGAATGTAGTGACGACGGTGACCCCGGAAATGTGTACGTCCCTACTCGGGAAGGTCGAGTGTCTCCCCTTGACCCCCACGGATCCAAAACAATTGCCCTGACCTTCTCTCCCAATAACCATGACACTGTACCTGTCACGACAGGTGATCAAGTTAATTGTATGGTGACCAGTGACAGTGGATACATAACCCATTGCCGCTTGAATAATACAGAGTCGTGCGAAAAGTCATACGAATGTGAACTGCGTGCGGAGATTAAGTCTCTAAGAAATGAGTAAAACAATTAAAATCTCAAATTAATTTGATTCTACAGAGGCTTGAATCGAATGACCGACATAACCTGGAACCCGGCAGAAAACGTCAAATTAATTACAGCGAGCCATTGCCGTTGAACTTAGATAATCGCGAGCCCGTGCGTGTACCAATTCATATGCCTGTCAGATCACACCACATAACAGGTAGGTCCATGTCCCCAAGAAGTTATCATACACATAGACATGATAGTGGTTCCCGCGTCCCCCAACCACGGGAAAGTGTGCAATTGGCCCAGTATATACCAAATCCAGGTCAGTTCGTGGAAATAGGTAATTTTGACGGAAATGGAAACTGGCATGAATATCTCCTGCAATTCGGTATCGCGGCACACGGAAATAACTGGGACAATGAAATGAAAGCAGTCAAGTTAGCGTGCAGCTTGCGCGGCGAGGCAATAGCTGTACTGAGTGAACTTGACCAGATACCAGAACCGATTACAACTCGCTAGTAACGGCTCTGACCAACAGGTTTCAGACCGAAACACAAACGACAACATATAAAACTGAATTGAAACAACGTCTTCGAAAAGTAGACGAACCACTACCGGAATTGGCTCACGATATTAAACGGCTGACGCGTTTGGCATACCCGACAATCCCATATAACCATAGACAAGAAATTGCACGAGATTGCTTTGTTGAAGCATTGAACAATTGGGATATCGAACGCTGGATCCTAGTAAAAGAGCCAACGACGATAGAAGACGCTCTGAGAATTGCTATGAAATTAGAAACTGCCGCGAAAAATAATAAAGAGCGATGCTATATGAGGCAAGTTGAGAAAAGTGAAAACTACAGCGAACATAGAGAATATATACGGTCAATAAATGCAAATAATGAAAAAAAACAAGTTGCTACATGATGTAGCAGAAATCATGGCCAACATTAGACGGACGAGCGCAAAACAACCCCGGACAGTGGGGCCGATGTTAAAGGCGTGGAACGACGCTCCTGTTACAATTGCAAGCAGCGAGGGCATCTCCGGCCGGTAAGCGTGTCCTCAACGTAAAACAGCGATAGTGATATATAATTGCACGAAACCTGGCCATAAAACACGTGCCTGTCCGTTACCCGCTTCCTCACCCCATACGCAACCACATCCCAGTGTTCCACTTTATAAAAACTCGTACCCGAGTTCCCCGCTTCCCCACCAAATACACAACTCCATCCAAGTTTTCCCACCCCATACATACCCCAATCGCAGTGTCCAACTGTATAAAAACTCGTGCCCGAGTTTCCCTGTTTAAATTAGTGCCCGAGTTTCCCCGCTTCCACACCAAATACACACCCTCATCCCAGTTTTCCCACCCCATACTAACCCCAATCGCAGTGTCCAACTGTATAAAAACTCGTGCCCGAGTTTCCCCGCTTCCCCACCCCTATACCCCACATTCCAGTTTCCCACTGTATACACACTCGTTCCCGAGGTTCACCCCATATCCCCACCACATACACCCCTCATCCGAGTTTCCCCGCCTTCCCCACCCAACCCCATCCCCCCTCCCCTGCCCTGCCCAGCACACCCATAACCTTCCCCTCCACAAGGCGACTGTGCATGGCCAATGGTGATGTTGGTGGCAACCTATCTCTGCCGAATTTAACGATGCTGACATACACCATATACACTGACCATTGCACGTCGACTCCCTTTCCTGGCCACCCCACCATACACCCACACCCCCACACATATAATAAACGTATTAACGTGTCTGCGTTCGGTGCGAAGACTATATTCCATCTACGCCAGGAGGCGTACGTTTCCTATACGACATGACGACGAGACGTAATCCTTGGAGGAAACGGGCGATAATCGACGCGTTAGAGGATGATGACGAAACGATGCGTGATACCGCCCCACACGTATATCGGCGTGAGACGAACCACCGATGCGATGTTCACAGACGACGCAAATGCTGACGAGCGATTACCCGATGAGGACCACCCGTGGAAACGCTACAACGCGATAGCTACTGACGACGATGACGACGGATCATTTGCCATACATGGGCCATCGGCGGAACCACCATACACGAGGATAGATTTTTCGCAAAATCAGACGTTAAATACGCGTGTGGTATAAGTTCGCGATAATAGCCGTAGTGCAGGACGTCACTATGGAACAGGCACATTTTACACAGGACAAATATGTGCGCTTATACCCAATATAAACTTGAATGTTTTCGCGTAAATATTAAATATCCGCGTACATATAGAGATATTTGATTCGCGTTTAAGAACATGGACAGCGTATACTTATAAGTCAGGAATAGTGAAATAGGAACAATAGATACAGAACACAATGTGTTGTATTTTTTTATTAGGATCTGAGTGATAGTACGCTGACCCAGATATGACAGTACCATGTCGTTGGAACTATCATATCTAACCAATTTGACTTGTGTACACTATCATGGAGTATGGAGGGTCACGTGTTTCCAGAAAATGGACATAGTATGTACATTTTTTTTTGTATGTGAGGGATTGAATGTATGTGGTATGAATGCGCGTGGCCACGCAGAGTGTGATTTGCTATGTATATTTTTAGTGTGCGGATTTGTCATTCAATGGATACACTTGAACTGCGAGTCTACATGATATAAATAGTTTTACTAGATTGCTAATTAAGAGAAACATACAGAAACAAGTATTTCATGTTGAGTGAAGTAACAGAGCAGACATGCAAATGGTAAGATGCATGTCTGATATTTGTGTACGAGTAACACATATTATTGCTGAAGGTACAGCAAATGAGTTAAACTTTGCTATTTGTGCGTTTCCCGTGGTCATCCTTTTGGCATTCGGATTAGCATTCATATCTGGTCATTTGTTATTCGAAATGTTCATTTGCCACGAATATATGGTTGGCGGTCGAAATGGTAGCAGCGACACTATCAATTAACTTTCATATAGCAGTTTAATGAGGTACCTGGAAATAAATAGAATAGATATAATATAGTAAGTATTGGTATCCGAGTGTTTTGCGTTGATGTTGACTCACTGATGTTCAAGTTTTCATATTCTACGAAAGTAGATACATTTTAATATAGCTTTCCATTAGTTTACGTGACCAAGGGAAATATTATATGAATTCTGAATAGCAATGCCAACACCCACAGTAAGCACTAGTGCCATACCGATACATGATTAGGAGTAGTTCACATGATAGTGTTGTTAGTAGATGTACTGATAGTACAATTTGATTAGAAGTAGTAAGGAACGTATTATTGACCATGTCACATGTTCTGTAGTCTTGTCAGGGTCACATTTATCGCCGCACATAGAATATGTTAATTGACTCAAGTAAAATGTAGAGACCAGACTACAAAGCATTCATACATGTGTGTGGCATGTTAGAAGTATTTGGTGATACATCTCATTTTATGCAAATAGCTATATGTTTTACAACAAATTGGTGACATTCAGGTTGTGCAGCATGTATTAAATCATCACATTTTTTTCACGAGTTCGAGGACGAACTCTGGTCGAACAGGCGGGGTAATGAAGCGACCCAGCCAGCGAAGCATCGCTATACACAGATGTGTATTGCGTATTCCTCGCTTCGAATTTATCACACATTTTGGACAACAAAACACGTCTGTCATTTTGTGCACACAACTTACCACGATATCAGATGCATGCCTGAATGTTCACAAGTGTCAATAGTTTATGATTGTCGTCTTCACACACCAGGAAACTTGTTTAGTTCGTAATTCACAATAGTTTGTTGGCATTTCCTGTGTGTGTTGAATGCAGCCGCCATGTTTACTGGCTGTGCTTGTTTTGGCTCGTGTCTGTTCGGAATATTCCGTCCATACAATCTAGCCAATCACTATGCGGGAGGTTGGACAAGTTTCCGTAAGTCACGGAACTTGTCCAACTCGGCCTGACAACACCTATAAATAGGAGTGAAATCTGTCAGTTGGCGACTTTGTCCCGAGCGACGCAACTCGAGACGCAACTCGCGTCTCAGAACTCCCAAGGCCCAAATATTCCCCCCCCCCCTTAAACATTACTCACCGACGATGTTACCAATGGTCCGTTAGTCGTGAGATGTGATGATTTGAACGTCAGTCGGACATTATTGATTATTAATATTGGCTGGAACCATAATAATGCCAATATCCCATTACCCCACCCACTTTTTCCCCATTGCGATACGATTCCCAATTTGAGCTTCATGAACCCCCTGCTGTGTGACGCCACACCCTAACTTCGTGCCCCCCTCCCACCCATGTTAGGTGATCCCAATTCCATTGTCATGCGTCCTAGCTGTTGTGTGCCCCCCCCCCCCATTCAGCTATGTGTCATGATTCCAACCCCAGCTTCGTGACCCCCGGCTGTGCGACTCCCCACCCAGCTGTGTGACTCCCCACCCAACATTAGTCTCCACCAGCTTCCTGACCCCCCGCTGTGTGACTACCCCCACCCAGCATTATTTCCCACCCCCAGTTTCGTGATCCCCGCTGTGTGACTCCCCCACCCAGCATTAGTCCCAACCCCAGCTTCGTGATTCCCGCTGTGTGACTCCCCCACCCAACATTAGTCCCAACCCCAGCTTCGTGATTCCGCGCTGTGTGACTTCCCCACCCAGCATTATTTCCCACCCCCAGCTTCGTGATCCCCGCTGTGTGACTCCCCCACCCAGCATTATTCCCACCCCCAGCTTCGTGACCCCCACCCGCTGTGCGACTCCCCACCCCTGCCGTGTGCCCACCTGCTGTGTAATTCCCCACCCAGCTGTGTGACTCCCCACCCAACATTAGTCTCCACCAGCTTCCTGACCCCCCGCTGTGTGACTCCCCCACCCAGATTATTTCCCACCCCCAGTTTCGTGATCCCCGCTGTGTGACATCCCCCACCCAGCATTAGTCCAACCCCAGCTTCGTGATTCCCGCTGTGTGACTCCCCCACCCAACATTAGTCCCAACCCCAGCTTCGTGATTCCCGCGCTGTGTGACTTCCCCACCCAGCATTATTTCCCACCCCCAGCTTCGTGATCCCGCTGTGTGACTCCCCCACCCAGCATTATTTTCCCACCCCCAGCTTCGTGATCCCCGCTGTGTGACTCCCTAACCCAGCATTATTTCCCACCCCCAGCTTCGTGACTCCCCCACCCATCATTATTCCCACCCCCAGCTTCGTGATCCCCGCTGTGTGACTACTCCCCACCCAGCATTATTTCCCACCCCCAGCTTCGTGACTACCGCTGTGTGACTCCCCCACCCAGCATTATTCCCACCCCAAGCTTCGTGATCCCCGCTGTGTGACTCCCTCACCCAGCATTATTTCCCAAGCCCAGCTTCGTGATTCCCAACCATGACTTGGGTTTGCGTTAGTGTGATTTTTCCGCCAGATTTTAGCATAAAAATCTAGTCCGTGTTTACATGTGCTAATATCTTTCTTGAGTCTGCTTACTCTCACAGTCGCCTGTTGTGCTTTTGTATCTTGCCATGTGTACATCTCATATTAGTCATTATCTGTTCATAATCAGATCACCCTCATCGTTGTTATCATAGTTTGTCACCACTCTTTAATTGTACACGTTGAGTAATACTGCATGTTAGAATTATTATCAAAATATCAGATGTTACTAAAATCTCGTCACTGTCGTCTTTTCATTGCCAAGTAGATATAGTCGTTAAATTTCCCTACCCCGATTTACGAGGGCCCGCTACCATTCCCCTGCGTGAACAGGAAATATCTGATTTATAGCGTATTGCTGAAGACGGATACGACATAGGGACGTTACAATATTAGAATCAAAATACTCATTGCTGATCAACTACTTTATTTATTTTTCAGTAAGAAGTTAGACGAGTCTTATATTACGTGAAATTGTTAGTTTATATTTTATTTTTAAAAACAGTCCAGTACAATGTCTGCATCTACCTAGACTTTGTAATTGCTAGGACACAAAGTTATCAATTAAGCTTTCCAAACTTATCTCGAGGCAATCGGCTTAGTTTATTATTGCATTTGTTAGACAAAGCACAGGGGCCCGTTTCACTAAACTTCTTACGACTAAAATGTTTGTAAGTGCAAAATTATGATAGTCTGTAAATTGCACATTAGCAAAGTTTTCTTGTAAACAATTATTGGATTTACATTTATTGAGCATAGGCTGCATATGCAGCCTATGCTCAATAAATGTAAATCCATCAGTTGAAATTTCCAGACAATCCACAATTTGCACGAACTACGAAGCTTAGTGAAACGGGCCCCAGGAATCTTTGGAGGCTATTAGCATTAATAGCATTAATGTTAACACCTTTCATTGCCGCCAAAACTGAAGAAAACATAATTTATGAATGTTTATGCTTGGTCATATCACTGTGGTTTTATTGGTTGACCAGTTCCGATATCACGTGATTTGCAGGATACGCAATTTGATTGATGGAACATGAACATTCTCATGATCTGGGAAAATTGAGGGAGAGATTCTTGTTTAAAATATTCGGCAGTTGCAGTTCGCATGCCGAAGAGTAATAAAGATTTGGAAGATAACAAAATCTCTTTCGATTTTTCAGGTGAGTGAAAGTTTTCATATGTCCTCTGTGTTGATAGTTACTTGTACTTTTACTTTGTATGTTATGAAATATGATTTACCTTTTTCATAGTGTGTTATGGAATATGAACATTATCACTGTACATGTTGCTCTAGTTTAAATGTTTTTGAGAAACCAGAATGCAGACAGCGAAAATGAAATAACCTATTAAGGCATGCTTTGTACTTTTAGTACTCAATGTCCGCAGTAATTTCGACGTCACTGAAATTTGCAATTTATGATCTTTTTCATATGTTTACGAATAATACGTAATTTAATTGTACGAAAGTACATGTAACTCAAAAATAGAAAGGATCAGCTATTGGATTGTTTTGCCTGATTACTCGTGATATTGCACATCACAATTAGTTGTCTGTAGCCTATAACTGGTCTTCTGGCTATTCAGTTATCGTCCTTAGTAACTCTCTAAATAGAAGATAGACTCGTGCAGAAGTTGAACTTTTGAAACTTTAACCAGTTGTTAAAACTTAAATACTTGAGTACAAATTGCATAGTTACCATGACTATACCTTTAGTAGAAATTCAATTAATGATGTATCCAAATGTGGACTTTGTACGTCTGTTCAATATTGCTATATTATATGTCGATTGTTGTCTTTTTTCTACAAGTCAATAGTTTCAGAGTGGCGTCCCCTACTGAAGAAACAACAGGGTTTACCTCAATTGATGATACATATTTACCTGAAAGGGCTGATTTAGTTAAGCAATTGTTACATCATTTTCTGCTGTCTGTCAAGGTATAATTGAAACATTATTTAATAATGTCAATGCTATTCCATTTTTCACATATTTGAGCTTGCCTGTTTTGCATTTGCTACATAATAAGATTGTTGATATGTAGACACACACAGTCAACAAGCCGAAAGTTTAATATACTGCTACATGTGTATATATCATATTTTAGATGGGAGCACGCGATGGGTAACGATCGGGGTTCAACCTTACCGGAATCCCGATTGGAGACCTGGTGTGGCCCTCACATACGTCTTTGGCATGTTGTATGTGACAGTTGAATCTGGTTATACCCCTTATGTGAGTATTACGATATTTGTAATCCTATTTAAGGGGAAGGGGCCTAATGACTTGGTGTGGTATGGATCTGGCACCAGGTCAGGTTATTCTAATTTCAGGGCTAAATATATTTGTTCTCGATGTAAATATTCCGTTCTGATTTAGGGATTTCCACCCAATGCAGCAGGTTAAAATGGGATCGAACCCGTTTGCCCGGCCTTACATGACCTTAGCTGTTGATAGGCCGTTAAGCACTAATAAACAAAAAAACAAACTATATGCATTACAAGCTTGCACGCCTTGTATATACGCACTATGTCACATAACCAATAGTTCTCTGGTATTTATATAAATGCCAATGCAGCCTTACACAGTAGTTGTTTCAATTTTGATATATAGGCACATGTCATGCCAATATTACTGGTAAATCATAGTCGGTCTGTTGGCTAAGTCTGGATTGGAAATTACTGCACCTCATCCTTAGGATACAGTAATCAAGCCAATTCCCAGTCTTAAATATAAGCTACAAATCTACAGTGCCATAAACTACATCTATATTAAACGGCTCTGAGTACACATGTATACACAGTCCCAGTTTCAATATGAAGTTCACATAGCCATTACTAAGGATTAAATTAATGAAACAAACCAATAGGGATTCCGCAAAACATAACATCTCTGCACGCACTAAGGTTCAAATTAACGTCATTTGTCTGCAGCCGTTTAATAAATTACCTGGTTTATAATGTGAGCTAAGATAGTCGTGTGTGTGTATTTAACTCTTTTATATTCAGATCGCCTGTGTTAACATATTCTCATTAGTATTTGTATGGAATATCTGGCTGACTGTTATATGGTGAACTCTGTTGACTATAATGCCATCACACTACTTGGAGTCTTACTTAGAATGAACGGAAAATGGTCCGAGTATACAGCATTAATTGAGAAACATGCCCTGAGTTAATTTTCCCCATAATAAGTCATCGAGTACCACATGTCATGGCAGTTATAGTCGTGATGGTCCATACAACATATATATATCGTGCACGTATGTTGAAATGTTACACTTGTTTAAAATAGTCGGCAGTTGCAGTTTGCATGCTGAAGAGTAATAAAGGTTTTGAAGATAACGAAATCTGTCTTTCGATTTTTCAAACCTCAGCTGATTCCCCAAAGCACACCCCACACACAGGCTCGCAATACATTTATTGTCGAAATTGCATGGTCCAAGATGGCCGCCGAAAGGTCAAAAGGTCGTTCTTTTATTAGAGATTTCAAAATTCTTCATCACACGAACCGTGGGTGGTGTTCGGGCGAAAGAGACGGCGTAAATTAACGGTATGGGTTCCTCATAGGAATCACAATTTGCCTGGTTTGGCCTTCAGGTACGTTTTTATCTTTGGCTCTTTAGTTACCGGGGAGTTGAATTGGGTTATTGTCCATTATAAAAGTAGTAAGATTATTGCTGATCCTACTGCTTTTGGGAGGGGCCAAGTGATTCTGGTGTGGCGAGGACCTGGCATCAGATCAGGATTATTCTGATTTCAGGGCTGAATATATAGTTTTGTTATTGTAAATATACAGTTCTGATTTTGGGATTTTCCCCCCATTTGTACATCTACTTGAACATGTACATGTACTTGTACAGGTAATATATGGGATTTAGTACTAAACCCATTGACCCGGCCTTAAATGACCTTAGCTGTTGATAGGCCGAATTCAACCCCAACAAACAAACAAACAAAAACTATAGTGCTCCAGATCAGGTCATACATTGCTTTGTATAGTTTTTGTGAATAATTAGTCCAATACACATCTGTATAGTCTAAGCAGGGCATACACTGTTCACTATCGCATTTGTAACTAGTGATCCAGATCAGGACATACACTGTCCACTAGTTTTTAGCTCACCTGCACGAAGTGCAGAAGAGCTTATGGCCTACCCCCGGCGTCGTCGGCGTCGTCCACAAACTTAACGTTGGGTAAATGTCTTATAACTTCTGTTTCCTTTCTTGGAACACCTTGTTATTTCAGACATGCATTCCTCAGATGACCCTCTATCATGCTGTAGCAAATCCATGACCCACCACCAAGCCCTTACCCGTAGGTCAAGGTCACAAACTTGGCACATTCATAAACTTAACGTTGGGTAAATGTCTTATAACTTCTGTTTCCTTTCATGGAACACCTTGTTATTTCATACATGCATTCCTCAGATAACTCGCTATCATGCTGTAGAAATCTATGACCCACCAACAAGCCCTTACCCCATGGTCACGGTCACAATCTTGGCACATTCATAAACTTAACGTTGGGTAAATGTCTTATAACTTCTGTTTACTTTCATGGAACAACTTGTTATTATGCCCCGCCACTGAATGGAGAGGGGGGCATAGAGTGTTACCGGCGTCCGTACGTACGTACGTACGTACGTCCCGAAACCTTAACGCTCGGGTAAATGGCTTATAATTTTTGTTTCCTTGCTCCGATCTGCTTCACATTTCACACACGCATTGCTCCAATTGTCCTCTACCGCCCTGTGACAAATGCACATTCGTCCCGCCCTCGCTAAGCCCAGGGTCAAGGTCACATACTAGGTGCGTTCGAAATCTTAACGCTCGGGTAAATGGCTTATAATTTATGTTCCCTTCCTCTGATCTGCTTCACATTTCACACACGCATTGCTCCAATGATCCTCTACCGCCCTGTGACAAATGCACATTTGTCCCGCCCCTGCTAAGCCCAGGGTAAAGGTCACAATCTTGGTGCGTTCGAAACCTTAACGCTCATGTAAATGGCTTATAATTTATGTTCCCTTGCTCTGATCTGCATCACATTTCACACACGCATTGCTCCAATGGTCCTCTACCACCATGTGACAAATCCACATTTGTCCCGCCCCTGCTAAGCCCAGGGTAAAGGTCACAAACTTGGTGCGTTCGAAACCTTAACGCTCATGAAAATGGCTTATAATTTATGTTCCCTTGCTCTGATCTGCATCCCATTTCACACACGCATTGCTCCAATGGTCCTCTACCACCATGTGACAAATCCACATTCGTCCCGCCCCTGCTAAGCACAGGGTCAAGGTCACAAACTTGGTGCGTTCGAAACCTAAACGCTCGGGTTTCCTTTCTCCGATCTGCTTCACATTTCACACACGCATTGCTCCAATGGTCCTCTACCACCATGTGACAAATCAACATTTGTCCCGCCCCTGCTAAGCCCAGGGTAAAGGTCACAAACTTGGTGCGTTCGAAACCTTAACGCTCATGTAAATGGCTTATAATTTATGTTCCCTTGCTCTGATCTGCATCACATTTCACACACGCATTGCTCCAATGGTCCTCTACCACCATGTGACAAATCCACATTCGTCCCGCCCCCGCAAAGCCCATGGTCAAGGTCACAGACTTGGTGCGTTCGAAACCTAAACGCTAGGGTAAATGGCTTATAATTTCTGTTTACTTGCTCTGATCTGCTTCACATTTCACACACGCATTGCTGCAATGGTCCTCTACCGCCCTGTCAAAAATCCACATTTGTCCCGCTCCCGCTAAGCCCAGGGTGAAGGTCGCAAACTTGGTGCGTTCGAAACCTTAACGCTCGGGTAAATGTCTTATAATTTCTGTTTCCTTGCTCCGATCTGCTTAACATTTCACACACGCATTGCTCCTATGGTCCTCTACAGCGCTGTAGCAAACTCACATTCATCCCGCTCCAGCTAAGGCCAGGGTCAAGGTCACAGACTTGGTGCGTTCTAAACCTTAACGCTCGGGTAAATGGATTATAATTTCTGTTTTCTTGTTCCGATATGCTTCACATTTCTCGCACACATTGCTCCAATAGTCCTCTACTGCCCTGTGGCAAATCCACATTCGTCCCGCCCCGCTAAGCCCAGGGTCAAGGTCACAGACTTGGTGCGTTCGAAACCTGAACGCTCGAGTAAATGGCTTATAATTTATGTTTCCTTGCTCCGATCTGCTTCACATTTTACACACCCATTGCTTCAATGGTCCTCTATTGCCCTGTGACAAATCCACATTCATCCCGCCCCCGCTAAGCCCAGGGTCAATGTCACAGACTTTGTGCGTTCGAAACCTTAACGCTCGGGTAAATGGCTTATTATGCGCCCGCCACTGAATGGTGAGCGGGGCATATAGTTTTACCGGCGTCCGTCCATCCGTACGTCCCGAAACGCTCGGTTAAATGGTTTATTAAGCCCCCACCACCGAATGGTGAGGGGGGCATATAGTGTTACCGGTGTCCGTTCGTACGTACGTCCCGAAACCTTAACGCTCGGGTAAATGGATTATAAGTTCTGTTTCCTCGCTCGGATCTGCTTCAGTTTTCACACACGCATTGCTCCAATCGTCCTCTACCGCCCTGTGACATATCCACATTCGTCCCGCTCCCGCTAAGCCCAGGGTCAAGGTCACATACTTGGTGGGCTTGAAACCTTAACGCTCGGGTAAATGGCTTATAATTTCTGTGTCCTTGCTCGGATCTACTTGACGTTTCACACACACAGTGCTCCAATGGTCCTCTACCGTCCTGTGACAAATCCACATTCATCCCTCCCCCGTTAAGCCCTGAGTCAAGGTCACAGACTTGGTGCGTTCGAAACATGAACGCTCGTGTAAATGGCTTATAATATCTGTTTCCTTGCTCCGATCTGCTTCACATTTCACACACGCATTGCTCCAATGGTCGTCTACCGCCCTGTGACAAATCCACATTCGTCCCGCCCACGCTAAACCCAGTGTCAAGCTCAACAGCATGACTCCATCAACTTTTTTGGGATAATCTCTCCAACGGTAAAAAAATAGTGACTTATAAACTCGTTACATACCATTTAGAAACATTTTAAATCGAAAAAAATCCGAAAACATTTTTTTTATGAGGTCTACCCGTACCCCACCCATGATGGCGAGGTGGCGGCCAAAATTTCGATTTTTAAAAAAAAATGCCCATCTTCAAAATGTCATAATCTTTTTATTGATGACAACATATGCATTGTTCTTGTGTAATATGGTTGATAACTCATTTCTCTTTATGATGAAATACGAAAACCATTTAGTTTCATAAAGTTAATGTACTTTTGGAGCAAATGGCATAGCCCACCCTTCAGCGGCAAACTTTTCTTGTTTTTACTTTTTTGTTTACTCTTCTTTAAAGTGATATAACTTTGGTTCTGGCTATTGCATATCGTAGTATTTTATATTAAAATGTATATCATTAAATTGTAATCAGTTTCCATATCACTTGTGCCCATGGCACTCGGAAATTGTACCCCCTCAATTTGTCATTTTTCGACATTTTTATGCCACCGGGTTTCGAAGAAACGGATGGCATATAGTGTTTGGTCCGGTCCGGTCCGGTCCGGTCCGGTCCCGTCCAGTCCCGTCCCGTCCCGTCCAGCTCAAATTGAATTATGTGGTTAACTCATAATTCCGACTGGCCGATTGGTCCAGATGGTTCTTAAGAGCTAGGTTTTGCAATGCCAAACTTAACTCTTAAGGACATGGACAAGCCATTTGTCCGTGTTGTTGGACAGTTTATAATAAGTTATCTCTCCTGCATTGAGGAGCCATGCATTCTATATTTGCATTTGGAATACCTTTGTATTGATGGTGATGCACGGCTTTATCCTGACAACAACAACAACAACAACCACAGTTCGAAGCACATGTCTGGTAAGTTTAATTTTGAATATTCTTACATAAATCTATGTTTGCCATTCTGTTATTTTCTGTATTTGCACTCCAGCTCAACAAAAACAATTAAAGTTACTGAGATTTTGTCACAGAGAACTACTGTGAGTTGGAAACAGAAATAGAACTAGCAGGGTAACCTAATTTCAACACTCTCCGATGGGGTATGAAATAGATTTATTGCGGGGGGGGGGGGGTTTTGGATCGTTTATTGCGGGGGGGGGTGGTTTTCCGAATTGAGGTTGGGGGGGGTCAGTTGGATAAAAAATTATTCAGGGGGGTATATAGGCCGATGGGGTATGGAAGAGATTTATTGAGAGGGGGGGGGTGTCTTCCGGGGGAGGGGGGGAAATTGAGAGGGGGGGGTGATGTGGATAAAAATTGAGGGGGTGGGGTATCCAGATAAAAAATTGAGGGGGGGGGGGGTGAGTGGATCATTGGATAAAAGGGGATGCCGTGGGGTATAAGGCCGATGGGGGGTATTAGGAGAGATTTATTGAGGAGGGGGGGGGGGGGGGCGTCTTCCGGCGGGAAAAATGTGGGGTGGGGGGGGGGGGGGTGGGGGGGGGGCGGGGGTAGGGGGGGGGGGGGGGGGGGGGGGGGGGGGGGGGGGGGGGGGGCGGGGGGGGGGGTGGGGGGGGGGTCGTCTGGATGAAAAATTGAGTGGGGGGTATCCAGATAAAAAAATTGGAGGGTGGGGGGATATATAGGCAGATGGGGTATGGAAGAGATTTATTGAGAGGGGGGGGGGTCTTTCGGGGTGGAAAATTGAGGGGGGGGGTCAGTATTGGATAACAAATTGAGGTGGGTATATAGGCCGATGGGGTATGGAAGAGATTTATTGAGGTGGGGGGGGTCTTCCGGGGGGGTAATTGAGGGGGGGGTTATCTGGATAAAAAATTGATGGGGGGCTATCCGGATAAAAAATTGATGGGGGGGTCATTCCCGTAGGTAAAAGTCTCTTCCATACTTATATAAACTGGAATAGCCCATTCCGACACATTATTGTTGTTTCACCCTCGATAGTGGAAAGTGAGAATAAGAATATCCATCATATGCACTGGTGGGGGACAAGGATATTCCACCGGAGTGTCAGAATATGTTGTCAGAAGCGAGAATTTGCCGAGTTTATGACGACATATTCTGATCACGAGGGTGTTCAGAACGTGTTCGCCATGTCAATAAATGGGTTAATGTCATCACTATGCAGCCCTGGCGACGCCAAAATGTACGTCGCACATGTTTGGAAATTTCACATGGGCTGAAATAGTGGTCACAATTCTGGCGGCGTCGTCGATAATTTGGGATGTAAATTTTGGATGTAGCCAAATTCCCATATATCTTGATCCGTTAGTCTGATCGTTACCAAACTTCATAAATCGCTTCCTCACATTGATAGCTTTCCATTCAGTGTCATTTCAGTAACCATAACCTTCACCTTGGTGACCTTAACCTTTGTTGCACATACATTTTGGACATAGCCTGCATCAATAGCTTCCTCACATTGATAGCTATCCATCCAGTGTCATTCGAGTAACTTTGACCTTCACCTTGGTGACCTTAACCTTTTTGTCAATAATTTTGTACATACCTCAAAATATTGAATACATGTACCTCCTGATCCGTTAGTCGGATCTTTACCAAACTTCATCAATACCTTTTATTTGATGGCTATCCACCCAGTGTCATTCGTGTGATCGTGCCCATGGTTGCCTTGACATTTGTTTCAACAATACTAGATGTACGTCCAAATGTTGAATATCTTCTGATCCATTAGTTGGATCCTTACAAAACTTCACAAATAGCTTGGTCACATTGATGACTATATCCAACCAGTGTCATTAATTTTGGGTGACCATGATCATGGTGAGCTTGACGTCAACAATTTGGGGTTTACGTCCAAATCTCTATAGTCGGATCATGACCAAACTTCATCAATAGCTTCCTCGCATTCATAGCTATACATCTGGTGTTATTCGGGTGACATTGATCCTCACATTGGTGACCTAGACCTTCATTTCAATAATTTTGGACGTGCATCCAAATGTTGAATATCTCATGATCTGTTAGTCATATCATTACCAAAATTCATAAATAGCTTCCTCACATTGATATATATTCATACAGTGTCATTCCAGTGACCTTGACCGCCACCTTGATGACCTTGACTTTTCAGTCAATAATTTTGGATATACGTCCAAATGTTGAATATCTCCTGATCCGTTAGTCAAGCTTCACCAATAGCGTCATTTGTGTGACCTTGGCTTTGGTGACCGAGACCTTTGTATCAATAATTCTGGACTTCCTCCTAGTGTAACTTTTACCTTCATGGTGATCGCCTTGTTTACTGGGTGAGACACTCCCCGGCGATCGCCTTGTTAAGTATACTGGTTTATCACATTTTTAACAACAGCAAAATCCTATAATAATTATTTATTCTGATATTACAGCGATCCAGTTTTAGAACGAATTTTTCAAAGAACTTATTTGTCCTTGCAACATTTTTATTTTTCTTCCAGAAAATGCCAAGAAAAAGAAAAGTTCATTGAGTGGCTCGAAAGGTAAACACAACATTAACATTAGTATGGTCCTTAGGCTTAGTGTGTAGACCATTGTTACCTCCTTAATCTCGGACACCATTAGCTCCTTAGTGTGTGGACCATTTGTTACCTCCTTAATCTTGGACACCATTAACTCCTTAGTGTGTGGACCATTTGTTACCTCCTTAATCTTGGACACCATTGTCTCCTCAGTGTGTGGACCATTTGTTACCTCCTTAATCTTGGACACCATTAACTCCTTAGTGTGTGGACCATTTGTTACTTCGTTAATCTTGGACACCATTAACTCCTTAGTGTGTGAACCATTTGTTACCTCCTTAATATTGGACACCATTGTCTCCTCAGTGTGTGGACCATTTGTTACCTCCTTAATCTTGGACACCATTGTCTCCTCAGTGTGTTGACCATTTATTTATTTTTATGAATATTAAAATAGTTGTCTTCCCGAAGAGTGATAAAAATTTGTAACAATTTGTAGCGAAGGAAAATACAGGAGACACGTATTGTTTTTATTAATTCGCTCCAACGAAATAATAATTTGTTCCCTCAATTCAATTAACTATTCGTTTCCTAGATATAACAATATGTTTGCCACGAAATAACAATTTGTTTCATCGACCATTTGTGGACCATTTGTTACCCCCTATATCTTGGACACCATTACTGCATTAGCTTCTTAGTGAGTGGACCATGTGTTACCTCCTTAATCTTGGACACCGTTGTCTCCTCAGTGTTTGGACCATTTGTTACCTCCTTAATCTTGTACATCATTAACTCCTTAGTGTGTGGACCATGTGTTTCCTCCTTAAAGGTACATGCCAACGCAGTAGGCACAAAATGTTCTTTACAGGAATTAAATAAGTGTACAATTATGTCAATATTCCACCAGTTCTAAAAATTATGAGTGCCCGCTATACAAATATAATCATTCATTAATTATCAATTTACTGTTAGCGACGCGCGGCGGTAACAGTCTATTTTGATAATGTGCGGGGACGACGACTTTCACATCACGGCTTGCGGTGCGCATGCGCAGTATACTACGCGCGCCAGCAGGCTTCCCAATATGTAAACAAGAATATGAACATGTCGAAACGTCCAGGACGGAAATTGTACGAAACGGCGTCTTCCAAAAAAAAGGCGAAATGTCTGAAGGACAGGCAGTACAGAGAGAGATAGGATGTGATAGGATTGACCGTGTCACGTGACGCGTGTTGGTAAAAATAGCACGAGGTCGGAAAATACCTTTCTGGTCGCGGCATATAAAATGCGATTTAACACCAATTAACACGCGCCGTAATTAAAAATAACTCGTTATTGGGTAGACAAATGGTTCATATAAGGCATGAAATAAAATGAAAAGTAGTAGTACAGTGTAACCTGCTGCGTGGGCATGTACCTTTAATCTTGGACACAATTGTCTCCTCCGTGTGTGGACCATTTGTTACCTCCTTAATCTTGGACACCATTAACTCCTTAGTGTGTGGACCATTTGTTACCTCCTAATATTGGACATCATTGTCTTCTCAGTGTGTGGACCATGTGTTACCTCCTTAATCTTGGACACCATTAACTCCTTAGTGTGTGGACCATGTGTTACCTCCTTAATCTTGGACACCATTAACTCCTTAGTGTGTGGACCATTTTTTACCTCCTAATCTTGGACATCATTGTCTTCTCAGTGTGTGGACCATGTGTTACCTCCTTAATCTTGGACACCATTAACTCCTTAGTGTGTGGACCATGTGTTACCTCCTTAATCTTGGACACCATCAACTCCTTAGTGTGTGGACCATTTTTTAACTCCTAATCTTGGACATCATTGTCTTATCAGTGTGTGGACCATGTGTTACCTCCATAATCTTGGACACCATTGTCTCCTCAGTGTGTGAACCATTTGTTACCTCCTTAATCTTGGACACCATTAACTCCTTAGTGTGTGGACCATTTGTTACCTCCTAATCTTGGACATCATTGTCTTCTTTAGTGTGTGGACCATTTGTTACCTCCTAATCTTGGACACCATTAGCGGAAAATTAATTACACAAACTGTTAATTACATGTATATCCTCTTAAAGGTACATGCCGACTCAGTAGGCACAAAATGTTCTCTATATCACAGACATCATCTGAGACATTTTCTGGCAAAGTAAACATTCATTCACCATTACCCCACCAGTACCGTAACCGGGATGTGGCAAACGAGGCAGTTGCCTCGTCTGACATTTTTCAGAACTTTATTTACACCGTTTGTTGCTGACAATTAAACAAATCCCCCGGGGTGTTAGCGGGGAGATTGCTCCCCGACCCCCATATCGGGACTTTGTTCGCCTCGTCTGTTTTTTACCTCTGGTTACGGCTCTGCCCCCGTATTGATTGGCATTATTATACATTTTATATCGGACGTAAATTTCCTCAATGATATCTGGAGCGATAGTCGTGTTTCCTTAAAATGTTAACTGACATTACTATTTATTATCTGTATTTAGTTTTTGATGTGCAATGATCATACTTTTTATCAGTTGAACAAAAAAATTCAAGTCACGTATTTAGTTAGTCATATCCAACTTTCGCGGCCACCTTACCTGGACAAAATCCATAGTGACCACATGGTCAATTTCAGCTGACCAACATGTGATGGTCAGTCGGCAATTTCCGTGATATCGGCTTTTTCCGTAAACTCTCGGAAATCTACAGGTGTCACGTGATGTATGCAATTTTATCGATATGTAAATCGATAATCCATGTACTTGTAGTGTGGCGAGTCCACTATTGACCACTGTGATATTCGAATTAACGTGTCAGGTTCCCGAACAAGTTTATATTATTGAAAATGACATTTATGACCACATGAAAATGATTTACAAAGTTAAATATGTTTTCCGTAAATGACATCGCAAATATTTTATACCAAATGTGGACTTAAATATTCTTCCTTTCTACAAATAAATTTCAAGGAAGTTTAGTTTGCAGTAAATAATTTGCGATAATTCAGCTTAATTCCCTGTAAATAAAAACATAGACATTTATTCTATGTCTATGATAAGAACACATTTCCATTTATTGACAATTTTATAATTTGTGACTCTTTCACCAATACTAGTTTGGATAATCGGTGGAAATCTCGTTAATATTGCCGTGAAATCAAGAGAAAACATGCAACGATACAAATAGTTACAACAAGCATAAGTAATTTTGTAAACTAACGTAGTCTGACCAAGATTTATAATTCCCGTGTATGTAAAGAGGGAATTACGTTAATTATTTCTAACCATATCAAATAAACATGAAAATATATTAAGTACTGCAAGTTGCAATTATGTCAAAGATAATCAAATAAGACAAAGTCTATGCTGAAATTACAAATCAGTAGAACATGTTTGCCATACTGCAAATCTAAGATAACTACTTTTTATTAGGGTCTCATAATTTAGGGGATAAGATCACCTCTGAACAAAGGTCAGATTTTTCTCTTCTCATGGCTGGCCTTTATTCACAGGTTTGGCTGTACTTTCTTCATCTAAATTGCTTGGCCCTAAATGATACTCTTTTATGTTGGTGGGCCATTAAGCACCATTCCATTCCATTTCCATTACACTCAATAACTCGAGAACGTTTGAGCCAAGGTTTCTCACAGTTGGCATACGCATTTATCATGGTTGTAGCCTTTGAAACGATAAATGGTTTTCGATTAGTAACTTGAACATTATTTTGTAAAGCATGTAAAGGGTTCCCATATTTGCTATGCACATTTATTGTGGTCAGTAGAAGAACCCAATTTATTTTGGGGTCAGTGGGCTCAAGGTGAAAATCAATGAAAATGTCTCCGGAGTTAGTCATATAATATACAATGTAATAGAAAATGTCCATGAAACTTCATACATACAGCATGATCAGATGCGGATCCAGGTGTGGGCGTGTCCAGCGCAAGACCCCTCTAAAATAAGTTGATTTTAGATTTAACACATTTTTTTATCTGATTATTTCCTTTTTTCTCACCCAAAGTCGACGAGACGGTTCAAGTGAGTGTGGTAACAACATATACTTTTGATGAGTAATAAGAAAAAAATTCAGAAAATCTGAATTATATGAAAGTTGCCGTTCAAATGTATCTCATTTGAAATCTCCACCCCCTCTAGACATAAATCTTGGATCCGCCCCTGATGATCCAGGTGTGTAGTGATAAAGAATAACAACTGTTATGTTCCTAATTGTTGAGTTGATTTTCCTCTGTGTAATTTCGCTTCAGCGTTGGAGCATAACTTATTATACCATGTATATGCTTGGAATATGTTCATGAAACTTCAAACAAACATGCATATATTATGGCTCTCAGGTGTTTCATGGAAGAATGATAACTCGCTACCTAAGTTTTAGAGTTAATGTGGTACACCTGGGCCCCAGGAGGGAGATACAATGCAGTCATGTCCATTTGTTGTTCCGATTACATTTGTTTTCTTGTTAGATTTTAAGTTTAAATTTGCATAAACATACAAACTATATGTTGTGTAAAATGTACTACTTGTAATATAAAGGTCGGTGCAAAGGCAGTAGAAATACAACTTCTTATCATTTTGTGGGCAAAATTACATAATATTAAAATAGTTTTATTTTCACTTGTTTACGAGTGTGCCAAAATGTGCTCACAGGGAGTGTGGACGTAACAAGAGGAAAACATGATACTGAGACTGGTTGCTGTTGAATGTTCATATTCTGAGCTATCATGATATGCCATTTGGCGACTGTAGTGATTGATATATCTTAACCTGTAGGTTGACATCACATGTGTGTTGTCATCGAAAAGTTAATCCTATTGCTGTCTTTGTAGCTGCTATAGAAATTTGCTGAAATGGTGACAACATAGAATGATTGTTGGCCATTTTGAAATAGATTTATATATACATGTACCTGTTTCCGGACATATTTCATTTTACACCCTGGAAAAATAAATACACCTGGACGACAAAAGTTAAGCATCGCCTCTATATTTGCACAGAGTCTTGTGAAACTGATAAAACACCATAAATAAACATATATGTTAGGAAACAAGACATTTTATTACATAATTTCATTTATTAGGCTTTCATCACAGAGCAAACAAATAAACTACAAATTTTACGATCACGTTAGCGTGAATGACGTTATTAAAAGAAACGTATGCAATTTGGTACATATGGGCTCACCAAAAAAGTTTGTCCTTCAACTTCGCCTGTGTAAGTTGTTAGAAGTCACCAGCCCAAACAGTCACTATAAACCTCGAGTCACACAACTTGTGAATCAGAAAAATGCGTAAGAGGTTCAGTAAGTCGTATATCCGCCGCGTTTCGGTATAGTTCTTGCACACGACGTCGCATGCCCTTCACAAGCTTCTTCAGTTTCTCCTGTGGGAATAAACGCCATTCTTCCTGCAATACTGCGTGTATTGTATGTGTTGGTTATTTCAAGAATACAACAGTTTTCGGGAAATGAAACAAAACTTTTTTAATATGGGCAATAACTTGATGGTGATGCTTAACTTTTGTCCAGGTGTATATCTTTCCTGCATATTCTGAAATATTTTTCAAAGTCGTTACATATGTACTAAAATATTGATCGTTGTCACAGTTTTATTCTTCAATTCAATAATGTTGCAATGACCTTTTATTTATCAGTATTATATTTAGGAAATATATTTTTATCTCCTCGCCAATAGGCAAAGGGAGATATAGTGTTAGTCCATGTAGGTGTGGTGGTTGGTTGGGAGCATGTGATGAGTAATTTAACAATCGGGATTCATCCTTACTGGCCCCCTAATGATGTAGGTTAAATTCGGGATTGAACTTGTTGCCCCGGCCGTAAATGACCTTAGTTGTTGATAGGCCGCTAAACACCAATAAATCCAATCAAATAAATAAATCATCCTTACCAGAATCACAGCCGGAAACCTGGGCTTCAGGTACGTATTTGGCATTCTTGTATGTGAGAGTTGAATCTGGTTATACATGTACTCATATAAGAGTAATACGATTATTCCTAATCTTATTACTTTTAAGGGAATGGGCCAAGTGACTTCTGTGTGGTGTGGACCTGGCACCAGGTCGGGTTATTCTAATTTTAGGGCTAAGTATATATTTTTTTCGATTTAAATATTCCGGTCTGAGTTTGGGATTTTCCCCCACAATGCAGCAGGTTAAATGCGGGATTGAACCTGTTGACCTGGCCTTAAATAACTAATTTTTGATATGTCGTTAAACACCAATATATCAAATCATCTTGTTTGTAAGACAGATGTGTTAAAGTTTTTTTGTTTTTTTTTTTATTATCAAGGCTTCCTACGAGAGGATTAGCTTCATAATAATGATGCCCTTGTTTGTCTAGTTGAGCTGGTCGTAGCAAAATAACGAGTGACTACTTGGCTATCACAAACTCCTTTTTAGCGGAAAGAACCAAATCATGAACATTAGTTTTCGATAAAGAGTTAAAGTAGACTAGTAAACCTTTTCTTACATTCTCTTACTTTGGTTTCTAAGTAACTGCGTAGATAGCCTGAAAATATTGAGCTGTAGTTAATTTTGGATGCAGGCATGACTTTTGATTGAACTCAAAACACAACTAACACACTATTCATAATATATCTTGACCATATATGAAAACATATTGGCAAACAAACTTGTACACTTATCGCCTAAAGCATTCCAAATTTAGGAGCAATATCATCAGTGTGAAGTTAAAACATTGAATGTTATGTTTTATTTTGAAATTGTTGTTTTTTTTGTATGTTTCATGAAACATAATAATGCAGGGGAAAGCAGATATAAGACGTCATTGATGTTATTGACACAATAAATGAATTTCAGTGACCTGTTCATGGGTTTATTATAACATGTACAATTTTGGCACAATTACCATTAACATTTAAAGTGTCACAGTGTGTTAAATTAGAAAAGCCATTATATCTATTATTAATGGATCTGGCCATATTCCATTTAAGTTGTCACTTATTTTCGCATTTATTCTGACACATTTAAAAAGCTGTTGCACTTCCTTTTTTGTCACGCCTGCTTTAGCAGAAGGCGCAACTATAGTCGCTGCTTTTTCTGTTGTCGTCGTCTGCGTCAACAAATGTCAAAAACTTTCTACAGGTTTCTTCATCATGATATAACTTTAATATTACTTCATGGATTGCTTCAATATTTGGACACCTGATTTAAATAATTACCCGGCGAGAGCCTCAGCCTGGGGTGGGTCCCCCTTGCCGATGTTATAGGTGTTGCCGGGGGCATTGTTGCCACCGGCGGTGGAGACGGGCATCCCGGCGACCGCCTGTAGTCGCGCCTGGATCTGGGCCTGCAGCTCAGTGGCCCGCCGCGCCTTCTCCATGGCATCTGACATGAACTTCTCCGATGGGCGGGCGGGGGCGGGCGAAGGCGGCGGAGGCAGGCTTTGTGGGCGGTGAGGTTGGGTGGCAACGTCACGTCGAGTTGGGCCTTACGCTTATGTGCGTTCATCATCATCTCCTTGATCTGAAACAGCGATATATGCTGGGTACACCGAAACAAGTTACTGAACAGGGATGATTATTTCTCTTGTTGGTGATTAACGGCCTATCAACAGCTATGGTCATTTTAAGGCCGAGCAAACAGGTTCGATCCCATATTCAACCTGCTGCATTGTGGGGAAAATCCCAACATCAGAACGGAATATTTACATCGAAAAAAAAATATATTCAGCCCTGAAATCAGAATAACCTGACCCGGTACCAGGTCCACACCACACAAAAGCCTCTTGGCCCCTTCCCTAAAATTAGTAGGATTACAAATGATCGTAAGACTCATAAGTGGTATAACCAGATTCAGATTCAACTGTCACATACAAGAATACGTGAGGGCCAAACCAGATCTCCAGTCGGTATTCCGGTACGGATGAACCCAAACCGTTAAATTACCCAACGCATGCACCCACCTGCCACCCACAGGGACGATTCTTTATAATGATATTTGAATAGATGCTTTATGAGATTTACTTAATTCTGGAATTGCCCTAAAGATACTCCTTGACCTGAAAGCCAAGATAATACAGTTGAACCGCTGTAAAACGGACAGTCTGACAAGTAAGTAAGTTGGGCTTAATTTTGATATGCTTCGTTGACACTTATCTCTGAGGATAATATCTGTTCACGATCGCAAAGCACCAACGGGTGTCTTGTAGTTATATGCCAAGATTCACAGTGGAACCTCTCTAAACCGGACACCCTGGGATGTCCCAGGGTGTCCGGTTTAGAGACGTTCCACTGTACATTGAATAGGGATAATGATTTATAATCATGAGAACACACTACACCTGACGTCACCATTTAATATAATCAATTTTCGATGGTTTTTTTTTATTGATATTTATTTTTTTGAAGTGGCGATTTTTTTATTTTCCCCAGCGGAATCCCTGAACATGATGGAACAGGGCTAACCCTTTATATTTCTGATTGTTAAAACTAGTATGTAGAGGACCTTACCTTATCAGCAGTAAGCTGACCGGGACTGGTACCAGTGGACACCGCAGGTATTGGGGTGGAGACTTCATCAAATCGTCTTTTCTTCCGACCGTCATCTCTATCATCTTTCTCCTACCAAAAACAAGACGTAAACGAAGTTGAAATCACAGCTATAATAAACAAATACAGAGTCTATGCAAATTTTAGTGATATTATATAGAAATGTGAGGAACAATTCAGAACTCAAATTCCGCATGAGCTCTGATTTTTAGTGGGTGGTGGTCGGGCGAATTAACGGTATGGGTTCCTCCTAAAAGGAATCACGATTTGCCTGGTTTGGCCCTCAGGTACGTTTTTATCTTTGGCTCTGTAGTTACCTGGGAGTTGAATTGGGCTATTGCCCATTATAAAAGTAGTAAGATTATTACTGATCCTACTGCTTTTGGGAGGGGGCCAAGTGATTCTGGTGTGGCAACTACCTGGCATAAGGTCAGGATTATTCTGATTTCAGGGCTCAATATATAGTTCCATTATTGTAAATATTCAGTTCTGATTTTGGGATTTTCCCCCCATTTGTACATGTACTTGAACATGTACATGTACTCTTAAAATACCTTAGCTGTTGATAGGCCGTTAAACCCCAACAAACAAACAAACAAACAAACAAACAAACAAACAAACAAACAAACAAACAAACAAACAAACAAACAAACAAACAAACAAACAAACTGATTTTTAGTCACTTTCAGGGCTTGAAAATAGCACTGGTCTGAGGTCATGGACCTGCAAATTTTAATGTCGGACCTTTGCCTTTTACAAGCAACAAGGCCGCCGGACCTGTGATACATCTGAAATTGCGATCACCATTAAGTGGCAAAGATAAGATGCATATTGGCGTATTTTACACACTTATTTTAGCAGAATGCGCATTTATTATCAACAGTGGGAGTACAAAATACTCAAAGAAAGGTGCAAATATGCATTGATTTTCAAAACGAATGGTGGCAATACTGTAACAAAGTTGCTTTTTGCAGCTCAAATAAGTGAATCTTTCAATTTGTTTTATTTCTTATCATTTTTCCCTATTTAATATGGAAGAAAATCAATAACACATCTGTAAAAGTAAAATACGCATTGAATTTGAAATATGGGCATATATTAGATACCAAACTTATCTGGAGCCCTGTTTAAATCTCAGGAAATAATTTGTAGCTGTGACTGGAGAAATGGGGCTTATGGGATTTGTGACCAGTGTAGCTCCTGATCAAATAGCAAACTCAAGTAGCCTGATAACAATCTGCATTGCTTGTTAGAAGCACGACGTGAGCTTCATTGATGCTATGATGAACAGTGCAGATCCTGATCAGATTGTGCGGATGCACAGGCTGATTTGGATCTACACTGGTCACAAAACCCATAAGCCCCATGTTGCCAGTCACAGATACCAGAGTATGAGAATGTTGAGCACACATATTGAGCTCGGGCAACGCTGGTTACACACATATTCAGGTGCATCTGATCAGCTGAGAGAAGTGGGTGGCAGGTGGTAGCATGCCATGGGTAATTTAACGATTGGGGTTCATCCTTACCGGAATCCCGACTAGACCTGGTTTGGCCCTCACATACATCTTTGTATGTGAGAGCTGATTTTTTTTTTATGAAAATATTCCGTTCTGAATTTGTGATCCCCCGCCAAGTCGAACCCGTTGGTCAATCAGACTATGCATTTCACAGCTGTCTCAACCAATCAAACTCGCCGAGTATGTGCTCAGAGTTTTAGGTAAGCTCCAGACATTAACACAAATGCATACGGGTGGCATACATGGGCTACCTGCTAACCTGCTACAATTGTGGCAAAATCCCAAAATCAGAACGGAATATTTACATCAAAAAAAATATATTCAGCCCTGAAATTAGAATAACCTGACCAAGTGCCAGGTCCATACCACACCAAAGTCATGGGGCCCCTTCCCCTGAAAGACATATGATTACGAATAATCGTAATACACACATAAGGGGAATAACAAGATTCAACGGTCACACACAAGAACGCTAACAAAGTACGTGAGGGCCAAACCAGGTCTCCAATTGGTATTCTGGTAAGGATGAACCCCGACCGTTAAATTACCCATCGCATGCTCCTACCTGCCACCCACCAATTACAATCAAACAGGCTGTGTCTGGGTTAGTTTTATAAGACCAGGCCCTGTTTTCGACAACTGGCCAATTTTGAGTAGAAATCGAACATGTGCTCAGAAAGTTCTATAACCTCGGACACATACCTTCCTCTTCTTGGTTCGGTAGGTCTTGCTAGAGGCGCGGTAGTCATCCCACACGGAGAACAGGGTCTGGGTGAGGTAGGTGTTACTAGAGGCGCGGTAGTCATCCCACACGGAGAACAGGGTCTGGGTGAGGTAGGTGTTACTAGAGGCGCGGTAGTACATCCCACAGAGAACAGGGTCTGGGTGAGGTAGGTGTTACTAGAGGCACGGTAGTCATCCCACACGGAGAACAGGGTCTGGGTGAGGTAGGTCTTGCTAGAGGCGCGGTAGTCATCCCACACGGAGAACAGGGTCTGGGTGAGGTAGGTGTTACTAGAGGCGCGGTAGTCATCCCACACAGAGAACAGGGTCTGGGTGAGGTAGGTCTTGCTAGAGGCGCGGTAGTCATCCCACACAGAGAACAGGGTCTGGGCGAGGTGTGGGGCCTGCTTCTCATCTAGGATGGACAGCAGCTGGTCTGTAACATACATGTAGAAACATGGCCATGACTGGAGAAATGGGATCTGTGACCAGTGTAGATACAGGTCAAATAGCACACTCACGTAGCCTGATAACCATCTATATTGCTTGTACGACGGGTGTATGCACAGGCTGATCTGGATATACACGGGTCGTAAAATCCATAAGCCCCATTTCTCCAGTCACAGCCACAAATACAGAGCTCCAGACGTTTCATTGGTTGAACACTGTCACATGACTACCAAATTATGTCAGTTCTCCAGTTTCCTGCCATATTAAGGACCAGAGGTGGGAACAATTTCAAATGCCAAATCCTGAAAATGGTTAAAGAAACATATTTTAGCATCCACAAATGCATAAAAGTGTGCTTCCTATGTTGAAACATTAGTATTTTTTGTGCATTCCAACCTCTGAAGGACCGATTTTTCTTAGTTTATCTGTTACATTTTTGGCTGTATGTGTCAAACGCTACAAGAGGTGAAACTGACCAATAGTTTATCCATTATAAGATGGCTCAGATGGCAACTCGATGTGCTGTACGTGCACAGTATAGTACACTATACAGGGTCAGACTACACTTGCACACGATTACACCTCCATCTGTGCCAATGACTACATAAATCCAATATAAATCTGTTCGTTGGTACAGATAGACATGATGGAGTTATAACGATTAGGCAAAGGTGAAAACGTTTAATGTCCCAGCAACAGTTAAGGTCATATAGAGAATACAGGCGCGGGTACAGAAATAATTGCAGGGTGGGGTCTGAAGTTCCAAATCGGCGTAGTCGACCTCCGCGAGCGCGAAGCGCATCGTAAAGTCCTCCCCCATGAAATTTGTAAATGCCAGATCGCAGCAGATGCGATTTCCTGACACCTAGGCCACGAAAAAAGTCATCCAACTATTTGAGTATTGTAGATTTTCTTCTTTTTTTCTTTTTTTTGCCTGGGTAGCAGGTGGGGGGGGGGGTCCGGACCCCCTGGACCCCCCCCCCCCACCCCTGTATCCGTGCCTGGAATAAGTATTCATTCATGCCTAGGGTAGGGATTGAACACACTTTAGCTTTATCAAATACACTTTGTAGCCAACCATTTAAGATTACATGTTGGTACCCTGGTGCTTGATTGTAATCACTGTAAAAGAAAGTTCAACCCTTAGAATGTGAGAAACAAAAATTATTGTCTGCTGTTGTTTTATATTTTGTCTTCTTTCTCAATTAAAACATGGTTTGACAGCACTTTAGAATAATTTTCAGTGGAAATGATTCGTAAGTGCTGTCAAATCATGCTTTTTATGAGAAAAATGGAAAATAAACAGCAGACAATAAAAAATAATTCAGCATTGTAAGGAATAATTTTCTTACACATACATACCTGATGTTTTCTGTTCATTGTAGCCCTTGTCTATACAGTTGAGGGCGGCGGAGACGAGAGAAGGTTCACTGAAGCCGAGGAACTTGCCGAGGAACTTGAAGACGGCCTTGTCCAGCAGAGCCTTCAAATCGTCCCACTCCCGGTCGGTCAGCGACATCGTGGCCGCATGCTCACCTGGTACGCTGTACTGGTGTGTATACTTGGCGCATGTCACCCATATCTTTTGGTATACTGGCAGCTATTAGCCTCTGAAATTCAAGTCAAAATGGGCAATCACGACTAAATTATAAGTGTAACATACATTACGTGACGGATTCGGGTCATGAACTCCATTTCATTGGTCTTGCATAATATTTTACAAATGGCAATTTGAAAAAGGTGGAAAGGAGCCATGAACTGGTATCTACAGGCATTAAATATAATAATGTATACATCTATTGGTACAAGAAGTGCCCCATATAGGTTTGGACGTGTGTTCAATTTGTTTCTGTTACAACTGGAATCCCATAGAAACCAGTCTCTAATAGTAACTAGAAATGTGGCCTGCAGAGGTCTCCGTAAAATTGAGAGTAGTCATCTTTTTTGAAAAAGTAGCCAGCTATATCGAATTGCCAGCTATATCGTGGCTGAGTCGCCATATGCGACGAAGGGGAGGGTATGGGAGGGGTACCCCCTGACGTCAGGGGGGTTTGGGACCTCCCTCAAGAAAATTTTGAAATTTATATTCAATTTGGTGTTATCTGGTGAGTTTTATGGCATTTTGAATCGGCCGTGCCAACTATCTCTTGATTTGGCTGACTACACATCGCATGTCGTGTAGTACACGAGTTTAATACACGATACATGCCTACTGACTCAGCGACTACTGGCTGTGCTATATTTAGCTGCATTGCCGGAAACTTATCAACAGATTACGCTGTAACGGAAACACACGAGCGGTTTCTCGGCAGTTTACGATTCAGGCCGAATCTATTTGTGTAACAACTATGTGTTTCGACAAGTGCATAAACATTTTGCGGAAAATGTAAACGTTAGCGGAGCCGTACAACTGATTCTCAGACCATAAAACCTCACACATACCGCTTCAAATCGAACAACAAAGCATGGTTATCTGCATTCTAATGCTCATAGTATGCTCCCTACTTTCTGCAACGTCGTTGCATATCACGAACAGTGATATTTTCAATACGTCAGCAGGTTGTTGTCGTCATCGATAACTTAACCGCCTCACACCAAATGAATCTGAAGAAATGAAACTCTGCCGAAGAATATTCCCATTTCAAATTGAGATTAACGGGACTTTTTCTAAGACATGTATACTTATATTCAACTCTAAAGTTTATTGTGACAATTGTATTGCTTTTCTATGTGTAGTTACAACAGTTAATTGCTTTTATTCATTTAAAGAAATGTCAACATTTCTGCAGTGGGTTTGTCACTTCATGCTATTTTTGCAACTGGATTTTCCAGGATTGATATTACGCCTAATGCAGGTGATTACCCATCTACAATACAGTTTATTATGTATAGTCATGTATGTGCACATTGGAATTCGTAAAGTTATAGGCTGGTACTGGCATATTGAGTTTGCATTTGAGCACTTTACTAAATTCTTCTGTATTTTGGGCGGGTGGGGTAATATTTTTGGGAATTTGTTGAAGGGCCACCACACTGAAGTCACGTTTGTCAGTCGTTGGTCGATTCTCTTTTCTGGTCTGGGTTGTACAGGTCAATATGGCAGAATGGATAACCGAAGATGTACCGAAATTAATTTGGAAATAATTATTTGCATTCCCCGCCGCTGGCCATTGTTTACAAAAGCGCGTAGGGTTACATAAATCTGTCAAGTTGTAAAACACAGACTGGTAAAACGCAGATTTTATATGCTGTGATTTTTCATGTTTTATAGGCTGTGATTTCAACTGACCAATCAGATGCGCGCTTTCTATTTTCGGTGCATTAGAATGATGTATGAGTGTCAGAGAAGGGGCGGGTAAAATATGAAAGGTTTCCGCAAAGGGAAAGAGAAGTTAAAAGGAAATTTACAATTGTTAAGTTTTGTGACGGACGGAAAGACGGAAACACGGACGGACGGACAAGCTGACTCCAGTATACCCCCCCCCACAACTTCGTTGCGGGGGGGGGGGGGTGGGGGGTGGGGGTGGGGGGGTATAATGAGAAGGTACTAATCCATGAGAATTGGGGCTATAATTCCAAAAGAACATTAGTCACACTCCAATGACCTGGGCATAGAAATACACGACAGCATGCTCTCGGTCTTAAAATACAACTGTGTGCTACTATTCCTATAAAAAAATCGAACAAATTCACGAATTAACCTTGCAAAACAGTAGAAACCTTACCCTCAAGCAATAGCACTTTTGGGAGACTTTCTTTCGCCGCCATTTTGACACAGCTGTTTGGTCACGTGATACTAAAACTGCAGCTTCGTCCCGCGCGAGTACATACTTGTTATGGTTCGTGTACGAGATAATTCGTACCTGGTCTACAGCTATATAAACAATGTAAACACAATATGTTTTCGATAATATTAAATTATGGCAAAAATTAAGAATGATCTTTCTTTTAAATTCCATGAAATTTCAAATTGGTCCAATATTATAGTGAAGATGTCTATGGAGATTTAACATGGGGAACTTTTTCTAATTTCAGAAATACGGTACTGGACATATTTTAAAAATATAACGTTTGTTATCTTAGTCAGATATTTTGCAAGCTATCTAGCCAGGTTTCAGATAATATTTTTTCGACTCCTCCTCCTGGTTCTCCACCTCCTTTTCCCCATGTTAAATTCCCATAGACAAATACAATTTTCGTAATAAAATCAAGATTTGACCAAATTTCACGAAATAAAAAGAAGGCTCATTCTAAAATTTTGGTATAATTTAATATTATCTATTTTTCTTTTATAGTATTTGTATTGTTTATGTGGCCGTAACATTTGGGCAGGTTTCGCGAAACAGACAGTAGTTACCGCAGATACGTATGGTATCATTTATCCGTTTGCAAGACAACATGAATGTATTTGTTTTAATATTCAATCTATCTGTATCAGTGGAGTGTAAAACAAATTAGTATAAAACATAACGGTGAGTAAAACAAGTATCGGCCTTCGCTGTTGCTCCTCTGTGGGCGTTGGATTTGTCCATATCACGTGGATCCGTCTCTGCTTGGTATGTCTTGCCTCGTCCAACCCTCTAATAGCATTAGCAGGTATAATATAACAATGTAACGGCTGAGTCTCCATATATCATGTGCACGCACACTCGGCCCTCGTCACGGTCTGACATATCGGCATTGTGCAATAGGAGAATGAACTAACTAGGTTAAGCTCACCGCCTCATCGTCTCCTTTATTTAATGCACATATTTCGACTGTATCGCATATATATTAGTAAATTCGGAAACAAATGGGCCAACGGCCATTGGCCTGATCATTTACGGGCACATGCCCAGGTATGGAAAGTCTTCGAGCCATTTCCCACCCTTAAATATAAGAAAAAAAACAACAAGTATTGACAAGAATGGATGTACATGCTAAATAGAGAATAGTAGGTTAGTGCCGTGAATGGGAATTTCATGAAATACGAACATTTACGATATTTTCCGTGGCGTCAAAAGTTGACAACATTTTCAGAGTACAAGTTCAATATACTTCCGCCTGTACACTTGGTCAACTTTTGACTTTATTTATGAAACACATTGTAAAGTTATGAAACGTATTTAATGAAATTACGCAGATGTCCGAAGGTACAAACTCGCATGGCGTGTCTCATTATAGAGGTACATTTGTATGTAGTGTTGAAATAGTTAATCCTTATGGTAAAACATATATCATTTGTCAAGTGTTTAAAAAATGTTGAACAACACACAAGAACCATCTCCTGTGGAGAATAGTCCAATGTATGCCAAAACATATTTATGGACAGAAATAAGATAACATTTAGAAAAGATTGCAGTCAACATAAATTGTTTCCCATTTTGTTAGTGTTGTTGTTGTATCTTGTCATTTCACTATTTTCTAACATTTTATAACATCAACTGTGTCATGTGCAACGATTTTGACCTGAGAACAACAATGTGTGCATTTCAAATATTGATAAATGTGTTTGCGCAACATTGTTCTTAGAATTAGACGAGTTTGTTTTTCAATATTCTCAAACAACATGCAATTCAAGAAATCGCCCTATCTCTTAATGGTCTTCAGTAATGAGTGTTATTACCCCTATGGAGATATATTAAATCTGACCACGTCACGTTGACGGGGATTTATTATAGAGTTATGCTGAATTTCTTAGGTTTTCAGTTCACTGTTTTGTTTTATTGTATGCGGTTTTAAAACCACACATCCATGCCGTCTGATCTTGGTCTCAACTGTTCGCCATTCCATCAAAGAACAATTATTTTACTATCACGCTGCAGTCAACAGTACATTTGCTAATCAAAATCTGCACTGGTCATGAATGAAATACGCGCGGCTTTGTCAGAACGCAGCCCAAATGTTAAGTCCTTATATGTTTGGGGGAAATAACATACCGAACTCCTTCAAGAGACATTAACGTTATAGGAATTCGATGACAGATTAATATATATTGTTACATGGTTTCCGTTGTTTGCACATATGTGCATATAGCGCGTGCAGTTTGCCTGTGGCTTTAGGCAATGCTCATTCCGGGGCCGCGCGTAATGGAAGTGCCTTCATGACGTCACTACGCGGAAGTGCCTTCATGACGTCACTACTTCATGACGTTAATGACGTTCATGACGCGGCCCTGGAATATGAATACTGAAAATTATCTACGTGAATGGGACGATTTATAAAAGTACTGAAAATACTGAATTAATGCTCAAATTACATCAAACAGTTCCCTTGGGTCACAGCAAACGTTTGCACACGGCTGGACATGATCAAACATTATATTGTATTTCTAATAACCTTTGCAGAAAACAATAAATTATATCGGGAGATATTTAAAAACAGAATCGGACTGGAAGCGTTTTCATCCCGAGTCCGCCTCATTGTATCAAATGAGTATTAGTGAAGAATACGCACTAGTCTATCGTATTGTTTTCGTATTTTGCAAGAATAAGCAACATCGGATTGTAAGCGCTATTGTCAAACGATACGCAGCATTGGATTCCCTAACAATACGGCATATCCGGATTGATGGAGTTGCTTGCACGGATGCCGACGGACACGAGTGTATTATTTCCGCTATTCAAACATGTACAATGGAATATCCTATTTATTATATACTTCCACGGCGGATTTATATGTACATGTCTATTTTTTAGATTAATATCAATGAATTGTCATGTGCGCATGAATAGTTACACAATGACGTGTTTTCCCGCGTTTTGACGTTACATTGTGTGACTTGAAATGTGACGTCATGTAAACTTTTTAAAATTAAAATTACGCAGCTATTTCTATGAACCAGATATTGAGTGCATGTTTGTAATGTGTTCAATCACATTAACATTATCGATTAGTTGAGACCCTTTCCAAATTTTCAAATAACTTTATTTACGAATTGAACAATGACGTTTCATTAGTTGAACGGCACCACATGACGTTACCGAATTACATCAGAGGAATGACGTCACGGAAACAAGTTCGCATTCATTTCAACGAAAAACAATGGCATAATTGCACATTATGTAGCCAAAAACGATACCTGATAAATAGAACACCATGCTTGTTTCATTTGATATGAAGTTTATCAGGTTCGGCTCGGAAACTTGCCTGGCCTGATAAACTTGATATACAAAGACATTAGCCTGGTATTCTCTATATCCGAGTAACCACTACTTGCACTTACTTTTCATGTTTCAAACGGGTTCACAGGACCTTACCGGTTAACGTCAGTGTAATGATTCAACGTAAATATTGTCCTTTATGTGTCCCATCCTCTTGCGTAAAACGTTGCCTGATAAACAGTTTACCAAGCTCGCCTCGAAGACGGTATGAATTCCTCGGCGAACCTCGGAATCCATACCCGTTTCCTGGCCTTCCCTGATAAATACACCTACTGTCTGTTTCACGAAAGCTGCCCAAACTTTACGGCCATATAAACAATTCAAAAACAATATTTTTTTCGATAGTATTAAATTAAAGGAAAATTTAAGAATGAGCCTTCTTTTTATTTCGTGAAATTTGGTCAAATATTGGTTTTATTACGAAAAATTGATTTCTCTATGGAAATTTAACATGGGGGGAAAGAGGTAGAGGACTTGTGGGAGGCGTCAACAAACTATTTTTTTTGGAAATTGACTCCGAAACCTAGCTAGATAGCTTGGAAATGATGTAACTAAGAAAACAAAAGCTACATTTTAAAAATCGGTCCAGTATTTCTGAAATTCTAAAAAATTTCCCCATGTTAAATGACCATAGACATCTTCACTCTGTGAAGATGTCTATGGGGATTTAACATGGGGAAATTTTGTTTTCGCAATAAAATCAATATTTCAAGTGAACAAATTTCACGAAATAAAAAGAAGGCTCATTCTTAAATTTTCCTTTAATTTAATATTATCGAAAAAAATATGGTTTTTGAATTGTTTATATGGCCGAAAAATTTGGGCAGCTTTCGTGAAACAGACAGTAGTTACAGTTTGGCATAATTATTATATTATATGGTCATTGTTGTTGTAGATTTTGCGCCGCACGAGCGTTACATGTAAACAAACCGCTGTCCCATTGACTGCCAGCCAAAATGTGCTATTTTCATTTTGCTCCCTAATCTATAATATTGCATTTTTTAAATCAAACTTACATTCATCTTTTGAAATCGACCTTCATTTAGCTTTCATAAGTATAATTAAACAGATCACAGTGTACACGCAAGTTGTTCAGCTAACTGAACGAGGATGGGTATACGCGCACAGGCATTCGGCGTGTTTCGGCTTTCATCGGTATAACTCTATATATGTACGGGTCCCGGGTCGTTTCGCCCCGATAACCATTCGCATCGGGTCGGTTCGCATATCATGCTTATGTACGCGTAGTCTTCATTATGTGGGTGGGGTATCGACATAACAATACTATTTGTATATGAACTTGATCAATATTTGTGGGGGTATTTATTATACAGGATCTAACATAGGTGATGTTTGTTCATTGGTATCTATGTTTAAGAGTTTACTTACTAATATCATAAGAAACTAGGCTAAGCCGAGTTTTTTTATGAAATCAGTAAATGATATTATAAATATCATATTAAATATAAGCCATCACTCACTATATCCGGGTATAGTCCCCTGCATGTTGATGGGTAGAACAGTTTTGGATTTTTATCATCAATGATGTTTTCGTTTTTATCAGTTTTAAGTTTTTTATTTCCATACATAGTCATATACAAACAATAAATGAGTTACACGCAGTTTAACAACATGAACTTATAGGTTACACTCCTTGTTTGCAATCAACTATGAGTACATGTATTGTAAATAATTATAGATTATAGCGTATTGTTCATACCTGGTTAGGTTGGATTTATTTAAGAATGCTATTTAGATGAGAGAATAGAGTTGAAAATGAGATATGGTGAAATAGGTTTAGTGAATAATAATTGAGCAACACATCACGATACAATACTATTACGGTATATGCTGTTATACCTAACTGTAATATTTGTATGTATAATCAGAAGGTTCGTGTATCTCTAAATGAGTGTTAGTCTAATTGGATAACATTCCATTTTCGTTCATGAACTATGAGCTTATTTCTATTCATTGCAATTTCTTTTTCAATATTTTGTGTTGCCTTTAGGTAAGACATAAACTCTAGAAATTTAGGTTCCGTGTTTCGTAATTTGCATGTATATATAAAGTATTTTCCTAGTATGATACAAAAGTTGAAAAACTTGTTGTCTTGCTCATATTGCCCGAAGTAAACAGTGTGCCAATCAAAATTACATACAATATTATTATTGTTTAAAAAGGTATTCAGCTGTGACCAAAAAAGTTGGCTTATAGTGCATTCCCAAAAAAGGTGCTTATTTGTTTCTGGAGCCATGGCGCAAAAATCACACAAATTGGAGCTGACAATGTTACACTTAAGTAAATAATCGTTTGTAGCAACAATTCTCATCAAAAATTTGTACTGAAAATTCCTAAGTTTAGAACTTATAGTGTTTGTAAAATTATTTGTGTAGACTATCTTCAAATTTATATTTTTATCCGCGAATCCGTCATCCAATTTTGTCTTGGCTTTATGCATAACCGGTTTCTGTTGATTAAGAAACATGTTATATAGCTTTTTATTACATTTGGTCGTGGTTTTTATTTGTTCTATTGATAGTATCTTTGTATTAATCGTGTTTATTCTTTCATTTTTAATTCGTGTTCTCCAGTCTTGAGGAATGCACGAAATCAGTTTGAAGAATTTTAGGTAATCGTTATTATTAACATCAAATAGTTCTTTTATTTTTGTAAAATTGAAGAATGATGTAGTTCTATAATCGTATAGTTGTTCTATATATTTAATCCCCTTATTAGCCCATTCCTTGTAGTAAAACATTCTTCCATTACCTTTTATTTTCGAATTGTTCCATAAAATTTGCTTTGATATTGTTTCTGGATTATCGCAGATTAGCTTGCACCATGATTTAAGAACATCTGTCAACAATTTATTTTTTATCAAATGTTTTACGTCTGTTTGGTTTACATTTCCTTCAAATATATGTACACCACCAAAAGGCTTCAAATAATTTAAATATAGTACTTTCCATTTTCCGTGATTTTCAGTTTCTGCAAGTCGTTTGACCCATGTAGTCTTTTGTGCATCAATAAACGATTTTAATTCTATCATTTTTAGCCCGCCTTCTTCGAACGTTTTAACAATAATTTTTCAACTAATTTTATCAGGCTTTGAATCCCAGAGAAAATCAAACATAATGCGTATAACTTGCTTTAACGTCTTCTGCTCCGTATTGTCTAGAACTGTTAAAGGGAATATTAATTTTGGAAATGCAAAACTTTTAATGACAGTTATTTTACCTAGTATGGTGAGCTTTCTTTTTTTCCATTTGCCTAAACATTGCTGAAATTCCTTTATTTTAGGATCTATGTTTAAACTATGCACTTTATTTTTATCATTGCAAAAATATATCCCTAAAGTTTTGGCCACATCTGCAGCTGTTTTTATGCCCAAGGTCAAGGCCAAATTAACCAGTTGGACATTATTTGTAGGTCAAACAAGGATTGAGAGAGTACCGGTATATGTCTCTAGTCAAACCAAGCATCAACTATGTATATTTGTGAGCCCCTGCAGCTCACTTGCTCTAGTTTCAAGGTTTCTAGTGTTGATATAAGCGTGATATTTAACATGTTCATAACATTTATCCTGATTTTACAATACTAATAATTATAAACATTGATGCCTAAAATGAAACTAACCCTGCCTTGGTGCAGCTCATTAACAGATGTGTCTACATATATGCAAAACATGTTACACCATCTGCTACATATGCTGATATATGCCATGCCCGTCTCGAGCCCGGAAAAAGGGGGAGAGGTTTACCTTTTATAGCATAAATGTATTACAGTACACGCTCCCACACCCCCCCCCCCCCCCCCCCTCCACCATTTTTTTTCCACAAGAAAAATTAATATTTTCAGTTACTCGCAGGTTTCCTTGCCTGGATGGAGGAGTCAGATTCTTCTTCACTGTGGTGGGATGAAGACCTGTGGTAGAATGCAGGGAAATACTAAAGTGTAAGTGCGTGACCAAGAAGTTTGTAAGCGCAAAGCTTAAAGCGACAACAAAATTTGCATTATCAGCCAATTTTGAGAATTCTTTGGTGAATTTGTTCATGTTCAGTGACCCCAATGTACATGTAGTCCGCCGCCACATTCATGTGTTGAGTAAACTTAGCAACATATGCATAAGAATATTTTATCGTACAAAATTTACTGAAACTGGCCCTGTTGAATAGTGCATCATGGATGTGGGCTGACACTGACAGTCAACAGGATAATTTGGCACATTCATAAAGTTACTGTCTAATTTTTAACTTCTGTGTCTCATTCACTAAGGATGCAGCATATTTATTTCTTCCATAAAGATGACAGTATATCCACACTTGTATACATTTAGTTGCAGGAAGAAACTCTGCAGAATACTCTCTGGCCGAGTAGGGAATCATCTGATTCATAATTTAGCTGTTAATTGTGACATATCTTCTGTATTTTTGCAAGTGAAAGAAATGTCAGCATTGTAAAAGTAATACAAACGTGTAGTTCTGAAATACATTTTAGTAGGACTAGAACAATAAATATTGCCTTTCCAATGCAATATACATCTGTAAATTTATAACAGAGTTCATAGCTATTGAAATATGTTCATTACATAATACTGACATTCATTTATGTGAAATTAGTGCAGAAAATGTAGCATAATCAACAGATAAAGTGTGAATAAGATCTGATTCGCTATTCTACAGTATACATTGGTACATGTGAAATCCCCACCTGAGGAATTTAATTCCATTGTATGTCAAATTCTGTCTTAGGACTAAGCCAAGTGTTTACCAATGGTTTTTTGGTAGCTAATTGAACATACAAACAAATTTCATACATTATATTTTACATATTCAATAGGAATTGCAGAATATGTGGGTGTCGGCCACTGGTACAAAACGCGAACCGGTCAATAGTGTGTTCACTTCAAACATCTCGTGAACCAGTTTAACGTATCTGGGACGAGTATTTCCATTTAGATAATATAACATAATCATTTTAAAAAGTAAATGTCAACAAAACACATCAGATGACACGTTGTGTATGGAGAACCGAGGCAAAAACTATCTCCGTCTGACAGCTGTGACAGCATGGAAATATCGGAAATTGCGGTTTGTTTACCTGTACTGTGTAACCCGGATGAAAGATGGCAGCGGAACTGTAACTTGGTGTATATATCGGACACTAACCTGATAGTCTCTATATTCTGGTCTGTAGTCATAAAAGGATTAACTGCACATGAGACAGACATGTGTGCGAGACTAACATGAGATAGACATGTGTGCTAGACTAGCATGAGACAGACATGTGTCTAAACTAACATGAGACAGACATGTGTGCGAGACTAACATGAGACAGCCATGTGTGCGAGACTAACATGAGACAGACATGTGTGCTAGACTAACATGAGACAGACATGTGTGCTAGACTAACATGAGACATACATGTGTACTAGACTAACATGAGACATACATGTGTACTAGACTAACATGAGACAGACATGTGTGCTAGACTAACATGAGACAGACATGTGTGCTAGACTAACATGAGACAGACATGTGTGCTAGACTAACATGAGACAGACTTGTGTGCTAGACTAACATGTGACAGACATGTGTGCTAGACTAACATGAGGCAGACATGTGTGCTAGACTAACATGAGACAGACATGTGTGCTAGACTAACATGAGACAGACTAATGGTGCATGAATTTCATTCGTATTACTCCCAAGAGTACACACAATAATACACTCTATATGTTTCTATCGATTCGAAATTGATTATACGGGTGAGCTCAGTAGCGGATTTCATCAACATTGCAAAGTATACTTATCTAGCAAAGTATACCTTGAGGGAGTTATCATTTATTTTTCCCGAAATTCATTATTTCATGTACAACGACCGACTGCATATATTTGAATATTAAAAGTATGCAGAATTGTTATACTGAATTGATTGTCTGTTTACAGTTTGCGAGGAGTCCGAAATAAAAACATGGGCAGTTACGTTTACTGTAGGACGAACAACATTTGGTCTGCTTGAAGTTTGCACTTTAAACAGACCAAATGTTTTAACTACAGTTAAAACAACATCCCATTGTGTTATTGCTTACTAAATAAACTGATGGGACTACGACATATACGTTTCTAGCAGGTTGTGTTCCATTCCATCTCTAGTAGAAGACGAAGCGCTCATATCTGAATATTACTCATCCACCAGATTTAACACTTTGAACCCGAACGCCCGCTATAGAGGTGTATGCAAACAGTGCAGATGCAGATGAGCCGGATCATATTTCATATTTGCGAGAACAAACGTATCCCATTTTCATAAATGGACTAGAGTAAGTCTGAAAAGCATTTTGTGACGGTTCGATTGGTTGCAAATATTAACATATCAAAAGCATGTCAAATTACTTAGGGATGAAAAGGTTAAGTTCACAAGATGAAATGTTGTATTGAACAAATGGGCAAATTAAGTGAATGTGATAACCAATTGCAAGTGTCATCTAAAACACAGCCTGACAGGTAAACACAAGTTGTGTTCTATTCCGGCGTGCTAAACTTTACTCATTTTATTCATGCATTATGTGAGCTTTAAGGTAGTTGTACCCTTCGTGTGGCCCCATGCAAAGTATATGGAAATCTAATAACACACCCAACTAATAAAACAATAGCTACGTACATAAATAAACCATACGGATGCGATCATTAAGTCTGTATGCAGATACTGTTACCAATAAAAATTCACACACACCTGTAATATCCAGATAATAGACCGATTTTGATATATCGATGGTCTAGTAACATAAGGTCGTAACTGCTATGCTTTAGCATAGCAGTTACGACCATATGTTACTAGACCATCGATATGACATGTATATTTACGTCTTTACACAGGTGTGTAGAAGCCAAATTGTACATGTAAAACACCAAAATGTGCTTATTATTTCTAACTACAGCATATGGTGTGATTTCCTTGCTGGCAGCATCTGCATACAATGTACATACTATTATTATAATTATTTTATATTTAAGGGTAGTAATTGGCTCCAGGACCTTCCAAACCCGGGTATTTGAGCCCAGAAATGTCATACAGTCGAAATATGTGCATTAAATGCAGGCGGCATTGAGGCGGTTAATTTAACCTTGCATACATGCATACAGACTTATTGAACACACACATATATGGTTTATTTGTGTAAGTAGCTATCGGTTTATTAGTGTAACGATATGGCCTGTCGCTCAAGGTTCATAATCGGTGTGATAGATATGTTGGTAAATAATACACGTTGTAGCTTGTTGAAACCAGATAATGCTGATCGACACATTAACAGTAAATATCATGCATATACATATAAGGCAGTCCTTTTGGACTGTCTAATCAGTGTCCAAATTGCTCGCTTAGCAGTATGCACTCATGTTGGGTTGGTTGTAACGGTTAGTTTTGTTTGTTTGTTTATTGGTGTTTAACGGCCTATTAACAGCTAAATAATCGTAATACTCACATAAGTGGTATAACCAGATTCAACTGTCACATACCAAATTCCAAAGACGTATGTGAGGACCAAACAAGGTCTCCAGTCGGAATTCCCCGGATGAACCCCGATCGCTGAATTACCCATCGCGTGCTCCCACCTGTCACCCACGGTTGTAAAGGTTGTAAAGTTTGGACCCACGCCGGGTGCATTGGGGCGCCGTTTGATAGTCTGGACACGGGTGCTAATCCGGGACTCTGAGAGATAGGTTAATTATAATAAATCCACTATACGATCGATTGGGTGTTAATAAAAGTATGTGTGCAGAACTACTCCGTTGTTTGTCTTAGATGGGCTCATGCCATTCAGATGGTGACCACAACAACAACGTTGCATTAGTAATGTTTTTTTATTAGCTTTCCATTGA